>OVBA01000014.1:0-171939 GCA_900406435.1 Lepidium aucheri | reverse complement strand
CTCTTGCTTGAGAACAATTCTCAAGTTTTGATACCATTCAAGGAAGTTCGACCCATTCAATTTGTCTTTTTCAAGGATAGATCGCAATGAGAATGAACTGTGAGGAGTTGACATTGCTGTATACAAGATTAGCAAATGTTAATATAATGTTCATAAGTACGAGAAATCTCAACAATTAAGAAAATTCACATTATATTCAAAACAATATTATCCTCAAAATGAATATAATGATCCAAGATCCATATTTCACTAGAATTCAAGTGAGCTTTGGCTTATTGCCTGAATAACTAGCTATTTAGGTAAACAACACCTTGTTAATTATATATTATATAATTCTTGGTTGTTAGATAACATCTTATGTTAAATCTAACCCATGCCTCTAAGCCCAAAACCGTTTTGATAGCTTAGTCAAGTAAACCAAATTTTTCATGTATAGAAATTGTTTTTATCTATCTTACTTATTTAATTGTAGATTCCTTCCTGAGTAAGTCAACCATACAAGGAACCAAGTTTCAATAGTTGATTAGATTGGATAGACATCAAAAATACTTGATATTTATAGAGGAATTTAATTTTAATTCAATTTAGATTTATATTTAAGTTTTATATCTAATATAAATATTTAAATATAACTAATACATATCTCATATGTATTTAATTAAATTAAAAATTACTAATTTAATTTCATATTTATTATTAAATAATTAAATGATTAAATCGAATTCTAATCAAATTAGGATAGAACGAAATCTTCTTTTATAATTTGATCATATCAAAACCATAAACGAAATAGAAGATTTACCTTTCCTTTATTGATTACGATTGATGAAAATAGTTTTAATCTTATTAAAACAATTTCAATTATTTATTACTTGATCATAAATAAACATTCGAATTTTAATCGAATTCGAATTCTCAACAAATAAAAGATCGGAGACGCTTGACCCAAATCATTAGACAATCAACGAATTCATATTTATACAATCAACGAAATCACATATTGCAACAATGGGTCTCACTTGAAATCCTCTTGAATGATAATACATAGATTATTAATCAACCAATTAATCTAAGTCAACAATTGCGGTGCAGAGAGTTATCATAGTCATAATTTCTTGTATAATCATAATCATATGAGAATCGCAATAAGTGGATATCAAATATAAAACAATCGGATGATCAAATCAACCAAAATTATCATGCAGTCACAGAATATGAATTCGATGAACAATATGATTTCGACGAACGATGATGAACATAAGCGAATCATATTTTCATGAACACCAATTAACTCTTTAATCTCAAACACCACCAAATTATCAGATTAATTTATTTTCACCAATATAGATTAATCTAGATCCAATTTCAGAATTAAACATGTGCGTTCTGACACCACTGAAAGAAAACGAACTAGATTGCAACATCAAGCAATTAACTAGATCTAATCAAACAGGATCTCATGTAAATTCTGAATTGCAATTAGATCTTAAGGTTTAGAGTATAACTTTTTGTTTTGCAGCGGAATTAGTTGACAAAATCGAGATTCTTTAAGCACTCCAAATGTAGTGTCTCTATCAGTATCCACACGCACACAAATTGGATCGAGAACGAGATGCTAGTACCATAGAAATTGATATCTCTTCCACTCTTGATATAACGTTTTTATCTCTTGTTTAGGGTTTTGTGTGTCTTCTTATGTCTCCAATATATTATTGAAACATCTTATATATATGCACACCTTATGGAACGTAGGCGGCCATTATTTACACACTAATGGGCCATAGCCCAATTAATACAAACGTTACATATACATAGTAACAATTACTCCTAATTAAACTCACATAGTCACATACAAATATTTATATGATGATGAATCATTAAACCTATAAATCTTTGATCCAATTTGCTTAGGTGTGTGACCCTATAGGATCATATAATATTAGCAATAGATTCTTAATCTATAGATTATAATTGGCTTCCAGCAAAACATTATAACCATCTAATATTACACGATATCGAATACTCGACTGTACGACTTCGTAAAAGAAAGTACGAATGATTTCAGGACATTCCCAACAGTCTTATCGTTGACACAGATACTTAAGGCCCATCGTTAATTGCACGTTTACGGAGTTAATTCTTCGTTAATAGAGACGTTAAGTTGAAACTACACCGTTTTAGAAAATATAAATCGGGTGTTAAAACATTGTTTTCAAAATGCCATAAAAATCAATGACTTTCAAAAACTGACCAAACAAATCCTCGTATTTTAAAATGTCATTTTAAACATGGTCTTGTCGTTGACGGAGATACTTAAGGCCCATCGTTAATATCAACGTTTCATATGAGTACTTTCTTTGTTCGGATTCAAGAATCATTGTTTACGCAATACGTGATTGAGACTCTCTCGGGACCTCCTCGAGTTGAGATTCATATTCCAGAGGAGAAAGTAGCAAGCCATGTACAATCATTTGAGATGGCTGCACGTAAGCTATCTCCTTTAGGTCCAAAGGTGGTTTCTTCTCCACCACAAGTGATAGTTGGAAGCGGAAGGTTGCAGAAGAGCCCAACAGGGATCTTGAAAAGTCCGGGGCTTTCTCGGTCCAGTTCTAAGAAAGAAGGAGGGGATGGAGAGATAAGGAATGATCATTTGCAGAGAATGAACACTAAAAACATTTCAGCTTGGAAAATGAAGAGATTGATGAATGTAATAAGAAAAGGAACTCTTTCTACTTTGGATAAGCAGATACAGGACACGACGACTCAAGAAGACGATAAGGCCACACAGATTCAAATTGAATTGGAAGCAAAACTTGCAGCGAGGAAGATCTTCCAGAATGTTGCTGAGCCTGGATCCAGGTACTTATTTATATGAGCTTATGAACAACTTTGATTTGATTTTTATTGAGATCAAGATTGATAAAAGAGGATGTTTTAAGGGTTTTAGGTATATATATATGGAAGACTTTATGCATTTTCTTTCTGAAGATGAGTCTGAAAGAGCCATAGATCTCTTTGAAGAAGCTTCTGAAACTCGCAAAATTAGCAAATCTTGTCTGAAAAATTGGGTTGTAAGTGTTTAATATCAACTCAAATCTCAAATATATCATCTCTATGACAACAACAATGTTGAAGTCTTAAGTCTTAAAGCTTGGAAAATGAAGAGATTGATGAATTTAATAAGTCTTTAGGTTAATGCCTTAAGACTTCAGCATTGTTGTTGTCATAGAGATGATATATTTGAGATTTGAGTTGATAACAAACACTTACCACCCAATTTTTCAGACAAGATTTGCTGATNAAACCCCCCCCCCCCCACAAAACATCCTCTTTTATCAATCTTGATCTCAATTAGAATCAAATCAAAGTTGTTCATAAACTCATATAAATAAGTACCTGGATCCAGGCTCAGCAACATTCTGGAAAATCTTCCTCGCTGCAAGTTTTGCTTCCAATTCACTTCGAATCTGTGTGGCCTTATCATCTTCATGAGTCATCGTGTCCTGTATCTGCTTATCCAAAGTAGAAAGAGTTCCTTTTCTTATTACATTCATCAATCTCTTCATTTTCCAAGCCGAAACGTTTTTAGTGTTCATTCTCTGCTAATGATCAATCCTTATGTCTCCATCCCCTCCTTCTTTCTTAGAACTAGACCAAGAAAGCCCCAGACTTTTCAAGATCCCCGCGGGGCTCTTCTGCAACTTTCCGCTTCTAACTGTCACTTGTGGTGAAGAAGACACCACCTTTGGACCTAAAAGAGATAGCTTATGTGCAGTCGTCTCAAACGGGTTATGATCAGATCTCTATTAGCGATTCTTCAATGGTGGGGTTTCAACTTATAGTTATCATCATGAACAAATGAATCTTTTAGAGTTTTAGGTATATAAAATGGTTTTTAGTTTTTTTTGTGATCTAATTCGTGTTGTGTGCCTTGAAATTTACTGTTGCAGAAATTGGATATCAAGTTTCCATTGTCAGTTTCATGTGTTCATTCATAAGTTCATCGAATTGAAGTATACATTGTTATCAAAGTCTTGAAGCTTAAACCATTGGTTGATAATTTTCCCAGTGTCATCCGTTTCTTGTATAACATTGTGTTAGGGAACATAGTCTTAGATACATTACTGTCTCTTTTATGCAGACAATCAAATCTTTCACTCCAGCACCAATATGTTAAAGTTATTTTAAGACAATGTAAGGATATGTTGCTCATATAAATATATGGGCCATTCGCTCAAGCCTAGTAAGCCAATATCAGGCTAATGGACTGAGTGATGGGCCGAGCATTTTGATTTTGCTAATCTGGCTTATTGATATGAAGCCCATTACTGATCTGTTTGATGTGTATTGGAATCTAGACATATATAAGTCTAGATTCATCTTCTTCGATTAATTATTCTTCATACTCTGTAATCTATAACACAAACATAGAGAGATTATATTAGTGGATTCCAAGAAACATCCTGAAGAGAGATGTACCTCTTTTAACAGAGGAAACTCTATAATTCTTGTGTTCGATTAAACATACCAATCATCATACATAGAGTATTCAAGTGATTGTGAGCTACGTTTCTTCAATCTTCCTCTTGTTCAAGGTTTCTATTCGAGTGATTCTGTGTTTACCTGAATCAACAAGTGGTATTAGAAGCTCGAGGTTGAGTTCGATTGTTAGGTAAAGCGTATTAAAGATAAAAAGGGTTATCGAAAGAGACTTATAAAAGTATTGATCGAAGTGAAGAAAGCTTCAAGTCTTGCGGCGGTTTTCAAAGTGCGCAACAGAGAGTTAGCAAAGATCATCACCAAAGACTCGTTCACCGGAAATCACAGATGAACAATCAAAATCTGGATTAGAATTCATTCAAGATTCAATTCAGGGAATTGAATATCAAATCAGTACTTTCTCGTAAAGAATTCTATCTCACTGGTTCTTCAAAGTTCATCGAAGAACAAAGATTCTGTACAAAGGATCATAGAATAATAGTTAGCGTGAACATCCGCTCAGTCGTAATCGTTATTCTACACGTAGCTGATCAAGAAATCAGTTGATAAGCAAACTATAGAGCCTACTCTAGGAAATTTTGAGGTAGAGAAGTTTGATGAGAAAGGGAATTTTGGATTGTGGAAGTATCGGGTATTGGGTCAATTTGAAATCTTGGGACTGCTAGACGTACTTGAAGAAGAACATACAGAAGAAATTGTTGCAGAAAGGCAAGGAAGTGAAGGTTGATGGGTCGGTAAAAGATCAAACCTGGGCTAAGCGTGATAAAAGAACTAGAAGCTTACTCGGTCAATGTTTATCAAATTCAGTCCTAAGGAAGGTTATGCACGAAACTACTGCCTACAGCCAATGGAAGGCATTAGAAAGGGACTATTAGACAAAGACTAAGGCAAACAGAGTATACCTAAATAAACAGTTCTTGTGTTTCAAGATGGATGAAAAGAAATCAATTGAAGAGAATCTTGATAGATTTCTAAAGTTGGTGAATGACTTAGCAAGTCTCAAAGTTACAATACAAGATGAAGATCAAGCAATATGTCTGTTGAATAGCTTACCTACTGCTTATGATCCTCTAGTTCACACACTCCAATTCGGTAATGCTAAAGACACATTATTAATGGATGATGTCATTTTAGGAGCATATGGAATGGAGTCAAATCTAGCTCAAAAAGGATACAAGAAGAAACAAGTACCTGAGGGGCTAAGTGTTGAAAGCAGAGGCAGATCTGGAAACACGAATAACAAAGGAAAAGGAAGAGGCAGATCCAAGAGTAGGGGTCGATCTCAGTCTAAAACAAAGCAAAGTGACAACACAAAAGCATGCTGGATTTGTCGAGATGAAAACGATTTGAAGAAAGATTGTCCACAGAGAGGATAAAATAAGACACAGGGAAAAGGTCAAGACTTTGCTAATTTAGTTGTAGTCCTCCCAGAACCATCCTCTTATGCAGTTTGTTTAACAGCCTCCAATGATAGATGGGTCTTAGACTCAGGATGCACATACCATATAACACCTAGAAGAGAATTTCTCTCAGACTTCAAGGAGCTAGAAGGAAGCAGTGTGTTAATGGGAAATGACACAGCATGTGCAGTCAAGGGAATAGGCAAACTAACAATAGAGAACTCAGACGGAACTGTTGTCATACTAAATGGAGTGAGGTATGTACCATACATGAGTAGGAATCTGATATCCTATGGCCAGTTAGAAGAATCAGGCTGCCATTATATTGGTAGAGAATTTTGGATTACATTCTATAGAGGAAAATATAAGGTACTAGCAGGAAAGTATAATAATGGCCTTTACTATCTAGATGGTCAGGTCAGAAAAGCAGAGGTAAATGCATCAAAAACACTCGTTGATACAACAAAGAGATGGCATCGCAGATTAGCTCATATGGGCAAAAGATCTATGCAAACATTGGTTAAGAAGGGTTTCTTAAGGAGCCAGGATGTTCAAGATCTAAGTTTCTGTGAAGCGTGTGCATTAGGAAAATCTCACAAGCAAAGTTTTCCTCATAAAGAAAACCATACAACGAAGAGTATTCTAGAATACATCCATTCAGATTTATGGGGATCTCATAATGTAACACCAAACTTGTCTGGAGCTTAATACTTTATCAGTTTTATTGACGACTACTAAAAGAAGGTCTGGATCTACTTTATAAAGAAGAAGAATGATGCGTTTCAATCATTTGTAGACTGGAAAACTCTGGTGGAGAATCTAACAGGGAAGAAGATAAAGTGCTTAAGGACAGACAATGGACTAGAATTTTGTAATGCAAAATTTGATGAGTTATGCAGACACTCAGGAATTAAGAGGCACAAAAGAGTTCCATATACGCCACAGCAAAACGGAGTGTCAGAAAGGATGAACAGGACTATAATGGAAAAGTAAGAAGCATGTTAGTAGAAGCTGGATTAGGTGGAGAATTTTGGGCAGAGGCACCTAATACAACAGTGTATATCATCAATAGATTGTCGTCATCATCAATAAATTTTGAGATACCAGAAGAAATATGGTCAAACTCAAAACCAGCTTATGATCATCTAAGGAGTTTTGGATGTGTAGCTTATGTGCATATAGTTCAAGACAAGATAAGTCCTAGAGCTATCAAAGGAATATTTATTGGTTATGGACAGTTCACCAAAGGATACAGAATATGGCTAATTGAAGAAAACAAGGTAGTTGTTAGCAGGGATGTGGTGTTCAATGAAGAAGTTCTGTATAAGGATTCTAATGGAGAAGATAACACAGATGTGGTACATACTGATAAAGAGAAAAGGACTTCAAAGAAAAAAGTGACATTCAAGGAAAATCTAGTGGAAATTCTAGATGATGGCACCAAACAGAAGATTCATATTGAATCAGGAGGATCTATCAAGTCTTGTGGAGATGTTAAGGACTCAACTCCAGAGTTAATCAGTGGCACATAAAGTCAGAGTGAAGGGGAAATTGTGTCAGATACTGAAAGTACAGGAACATCTAGAAATGATGATGACACACAATTGTCTGAAGAGGAACAGGGAAGTGAACAGAGTTCAGATCTAAGCGACTACATGTTAGCTAGAGACAGACAAAGAAGGGAGGTGAAACCACCATCAAGATTTGAAGATGCAAACCTAGTGGCTTATGCCCTAGCCAGTTCAGAAGTCATAGAATTGGACGAACCTAAAAGCTTTAAGGAGGCTATGACAAGCAAGGATAAAAGGAATTGGAAAGAGGCTTCAAATGATGAGATGGATTCACTAATCAGAAACAACACATGGGAACTAGTAAGAAGACCGAAAGATCAGATAGTAATCTGTTGTAAATGGTTATACAAGCTGAAACCAGGAATTCCAGGTGTAGAGAAGCCTAGACACAAAGCTAGACTCGTTGCTAGGGGCTATGCACAAGTAGAAGGCATAGATTACAATGAGGTATTTGCACCAGTGGTTAAACATGTGTCTATCAGGTTGCTTTTAGCTACAGTTACTAATTGGAATATGGAACTAGAGCAGATGGACGTTAAAACAGCTTTTCTACATGGGAATTTGCAAGAAACAATCTACATGGAACAGCCTGAGGGTTATGTAGTTAAAGGAAAAGAAAAGATGGTATGCTTACTAAGAAAATCCCAATATGGACTGAAACAATCACCTAGAGAGTGGAACCAACAATTTGATGATTTTATGATTACTCAAGGGTTTCATAAAAGTGAATATGATCCATGCATGTATTTTAAAGGAAATACAGTAGACGATATGATATATCTTCTACTGTATGTGGATGATATATTGATAGCATCAACACAGAATTCAGGAATAAACAGACTAAAGAGCTTACTAAGTTCTACATTTGAAATGAAGGACTTGGGGTCAGCAAGTAAGATACTTGGCATGGACATTATCAGGGACAGAGAAAAGAATTAGCGGATTCTAAGTCAAGAAAACTACATAAATCAGATCATCAAAGTTTATGGTTCAAGTCAGAGCAGGTCAATTCAAACACCTTTAGGTTCTCATTTTAAGTTGCAGAGTGTAAGTGCGGAAAATGAAGAAGAAGAGACTAAAGGAATGGATAACTTACCTTTCACGAGTCTTGTTGGTAGTCTCATGTATGCAATGGTGGGTTCAAAGCCAGATTTAGCTTATTCCATTGGCGTGGTGAGTCGGTACATGTCAAAACCAGGAAAAACACACTGGTTAGCTGTGAATTGGATACTCAAGTATCTAAAGGGTGCATCAAAGACTCATCTAACATTCACAAAAGGAAAAGATTTCAACATAAGAAGGTACTGTGATGCAGACTTTGCTTCAGACTTAGACAAGAGAAGATTTATTTCAGGATATGTATTCAAAGTGGGTAACAATACGATCAGTTGGAGATCACGTTTACAGAAAGTAGTTGCCCTATCTACAACATAATCAGAATACATCTCCTTATCAGAAGAAAGCATAGAAGCAGTGTGGTTATAGGGCATATGTTCAGAGTTAAAACTAAATCAGGGACAAGTTGAAATCTATTGCAACTCTCAGAGTGCAATCTACTTAGCAAAGAACCGAATGTGCAGCGAAAGGGCAAAGCATATTCAAGTAAAATACAACTACATCAGGGAAGTGATTAAGAGCAATCAAGTAATAGTTCAAAAGATTCATACAATCACAGAATCTTGCAGATATGTTAACTAAAGTCATACCCAGTGAAAAGTTCAGAGCTTGTTTGAAGACTCTGAACATGCTGTCAGCCTAATCTTAGGCGCAGATCAAGGTTTCAATTCAAGCTTGAGAGGGTGGAGCCATCGACGTCTGTTGAGGAAGTTCAATCGTCAACAAAGGAGAATCTCAAGGGGTTACTTGAGCTCTCAGCTCAAGTTTTTGACCTTTGCATGTAACTTTCAACATGCAAAGATCCTTGCAACTGTTTTGTCGGGACCTGATTCAACAGTGCAAGAAAGAAAAGAAATCTGATTAGCTTTCTGGTTTAAAAGCGATGTCAGAAACACAGAAAGGAGCTCAGAGTAACTCAAAGCTTTAGTTGAAGTAGAGTTAAAGGGAGCAAAAGACGACTTACGGTAAAGTTGAGCTCATCGAGGATGTGTACAGAGATCACATCGTCATTCTAGGATTGGAACTCCACAAAGAATCAAGAAGAAGAGAGAAAGTCTTTCTCTCAGGCGGCTAGGGTTCAACATTCAGACCATATGACCAACATACGTGGAGAGTGTAAGGATATGTTGCTCATATAAATATATGGGCCATTCGCTCAAGTCTAGTAAGTCAATATCAGGCTAATAGACCGAGAGATAGGCCGAGCGTTTTGATTTCGCCCATCTGGCTTATTGATCTGAAGCCTATTACTGATCTGTTTGATGTGTATATGAATCTAGACATATATAAGTCTAGATTCATCTTCTTCGATTCATTATTCTTACTCTGTTGTAATCTGTAACACAAACAGAGAGAGATTATATTAGTGGATTCCAGGAAACATCCTAAAGAGAGATGTACCTCTTTTAACAGAGGGAACTCTATAATTCTTGTGTTCAATTAAACATACCAATCATCATACAGAGAGTATTCGAGTGATTGTGAGCTACGTTTCTTCAATCCTCCTCTTGTTCAAGGTTTCTATTCGAGTGATTCTGTTTTTACCTGAATCAACAGACAATCAAACATTGTGTTGTGATCTTCTTTTGTTTAGATTTTTTTTGTGCAATGTTTTTTGAGGGTAGTTGTTTTACCGTGGCTGGTATAGAGGAAATATTTCGACTGGCGTATTTGGGCGTCCGTGGTGCCCATTTTTGGTGATACTCTACTGCCTTCTATAGTAAAACATAGCTCTAACGTGTTTGGATTAGGTGCTGCTCTCTTCGGATGTTTAGCTACCTCAACAATAACCATTCTTGCTGAATCCCTTCTTTATGGATACAAATTTGACAGGTCAGTGTTCTGTTTCCTAAAGTTTCGATCTTTTATTTCACACGATGGTTGTTCCAATAAGTGTAAAATAACAAAGCGTTGTGTTAGAAATACATTTCAAAAAAATGATAACAGGTTTAGAACTACAAAGGACAGAAAGAATAATGCACTAACAAATTCATTTCCAAGAATAAGTTCTGTGTGTTTACCATTTGACTGCGTTTTCAGTTTCAAGAAGTTAAGATTTTTTGCTCGAACTTACCATTATGTTTTAAATGGCTTCAGGTTTGTGAACAAACTAAAATCAGAGGTGGTTGCCATTATCCAAAAAGTTTTTTTCTCTTTTGAAATATTGTTTGCCATTTTCGAATTGTTCTCCTTGTCTAATAAATTTTGTTTCAGTTTTATAAGGATACAAAAGAGTGTGTGGGCTTAAAGTACAGTTAAAATCGTGGGGGGTGTTTTACCGAAAACGTGTGATTTCAAGAGAACATGTTTTTTTTTTTACAACGAAAACGTGTGTTTTTAAATTGTATAATAATGGTATTTTTTATCATTATTATAAAATCTAAATTAATAAATAATTTAATTAATACCAAATAAATAAAAAGACAAAAAGACCCTTAAATAAAAAAATACATGTTCTAAAAACCAATGGCATTTGTTGTAATTACCAACAATTTAAAAGTTTCTTATTTAAGGGTACAACAGTTTTAAGAAGATTAGATCTTTTATAAGTAAAGAAACGAGTTTGTGAATAATATCTCCTCAAATTTGAGAGAACACTATTCATCTATCTCATTTTGATTTTTGATTTTTGTTGATATTTTAACCTTTGATTTTTTTTTTAACATCTAACCCTTGACTTATATATGTTTGTCTTTAGACATAAATAAACATAAACATTTTTATATATCATATCATATGTTCGTAAACTCTAAACTAAAATTTTAAACATAATAATAACATAAATTGTAATAAAATAAATTACGTATAACAATAAAAAGATATACTATTGCATAATTTATTTTGTTTTAAAAAGAAATAAACTTAATATAAAAATCAGAAATAAAATTGACATAATAATATAAATATATTTGACATAAAAAAAAATTTACATAAAAAACAAATAAAAATGAAATTTGACCTTTTTTACTTTGAAATGGGTTATTTTCAATTTGAAATGCGTTAATTGACAATTTGTAAGCGATATATTAGTATTGCTTCTTTTTTATTATTATATAGTGTTACATTGTTTAATAAGATAATATATGTTTGATTTAAATGAAATAATCTGATAAAATTTCTCCACAAAATAAAATAAATGGATAGTATATGTTAGGTTTAAAAGTTTAAGAGTGTTTTTGAAATAAAAGATATAAAGAAAAATTGTGTACTTAATATATATTTTTTAAGAGAAGAAATGAGGTTCCTTGAACTTTTAAAACTAACATATCATTTCTTATTAAGCTGCCACATGTTTATATTTTCATCCTTACAGTTGTGTTTTAATACACTATTTGCTATCAGGTTAACGAAAACCTGTGAGTTGGGTTTACATGGAATTTTCTTAGTGTCATCAACCGTTTTTCCATCTAATAAATTGAATAAGCGGCCGGTTTTATTAATTCTCTTCAGGTTTGAAGACTGATATTTCTTATACATCTTGATTTCAATTTTCTGGATTGTTTTATCTTCGAACAATTTACCCTTCTGCGGTTTGAGTCGTAGAACAATGGTGATTTAAAATAAAATATCATTATTTTTTGTCTTCTGGCGTTTGTGAATCTCATTGGAAACAGTAAATAGCGAGCGTGTATATGTTTCAAAAATAGAGTCATCTTTACGACTACAACGCGGTGGAGCTGTACTCTACAGGTGGTTTCGATATTGAGGAGACAGCTGGTGAAGTGTTGTGCAGGCGGCGAGCTATCATCGGTGTTGCAACAGAGACAGTATAGCGGCGTTCTCATCAGGTTATTGCACAGGTAAGTTTCTAGGCTTTTTTTTATATCGGCCCATTAGTTGTTTTACGGCCCAGTAAATTTCATTTATTTCTCTTCTTAATCTTCCGCGTATAGTCCATTGGGCCTACTATTATTTACATGGCAAAGGTTAAATTTATTAAAACAAAATTTTATTATTACTATTTTTAGTATCCCCAACATTACATTTTATTAAAATGTAACCGTTTTCAAATAAGAGAAAAAAAAATTGCTTCCACAAATGATGCATGACCACCATCCCACTACCCTTTAATTTTTGAAGACCTCAACTTCTCATTGTCCTTACCTCTTATTACGTATATGTCATTTGCCATTACCCGTTTCATTGTGTCTTGGATCAAGTACTTCTTTTTCTCTGATTTTTAAAAACAAGTGAAATAGATCAATTGGTACTGGCGACAAAAAGAGTTCTTTGCCCTGGCGAATCTGATTCTTTAGCTTTGACCGTTCCTCCTCAATTCACTACTTTCCCCTTCCTGAAACCGTTCAAGTCTGCTTGGACAATTAGAGTTAAGATACTAAGTAGCTGGAAACATTACTTACCAACCACTGGTGAATTACTTGAGATGATTCTCGGAGATGAACGTGTAAGTAAATTATTCCAAACAATTGTAAGCATACATTAAATTTTATTCTATGGGGAAAGTACGCGGAGATAAACTGACCACGCAGAAGAGTCAGGTATTCGGTGCATGTATTTGGCGTAGGTAACTACTATAATCATATCTTACATTTACATTTTATACTCCATTGTTTTATTCATATGTTAGCAACTTATTACGTTTTCTTACTCACACATGTTTCAAACTACTCGCAGCAAATACTTATGCTAACCTGTAATGGGGAAACATCTGGGTCCACAATCTCGAGTACTACTTCTCCTATCTCCAAACTACAACAATCGTATGTCAATGCTATAAAAGCTGATTCATCAAACAATCCAAAAGATGGCAATCAAACGGTTGGTGTTCACATTAACATGTCTGATGCTAAATTAAAGTCCGATCTCAAAGAAAACACAACAAACAAGAAAGTGAAGTACGATCCTAAAATTTTAAACAAGAGAAGTCTGAGAAAATTAATAAGAAAAAATGATCAACATCATGTCTTTCTGTGTTTCACAGTTTAGGTTTGCTTCTTTTATTTCGCTTTCTGCGCTAATCTAGGTTTGTTTCTGCTTCCATATTTTTTTTGGTTCCAGATTGATTTTGTACCCAAATTAGTCTTGCTTATTTTCTTTTCCGTATCTGTTCTACTTTTCATTTGTTTGTGCTTTTTGATTAGGCTTTGTTGCACTAAAACGTTGTCTTCTCGTTTATCTATCTACCTTTCTATAACTTTTATTTACTTTTTTGCTTTGTAATTTTCCATGTCATAGTCTAAAAAATATTGATGCTATTTCATTCTAATTACGACTTTTAAACGTATATTGCTCGACTTAAGAAATATTCCATTCTGGATATGTTATTTGATTAAGGCATATCGCACATATAACCGACTATATTGGAGAATCATTATGTCATCCAAACTTCTATACATATAAGCACAAATGAGAAAGCATGCTCATAATCTTATTAATAGTCGCTCAAATAAGAGATATGAAAGAACATAACAATAATGCAAGTTCAAATAGAAAAAGTTTTGAATGTGATCTGATTTTCAGATGAGGTCATTAATTATGTGGCGATTGTTGATTTCAGGTAAAAGGTATGAATATTTATGTTGAACGACAAGTACTAAAGTATAGATTCGCTGACTCATTTATTATGTCACCAGTTATACAAATGTGAAACATAACATTTGATTATATAACAAGACAATGTGTATCAGTGATAAGCAAGTATCATCTTACTTCAGGTGTTAGTCTTATATAATTCTTGCTCGAGCTGTAAAGTCAGACTTCTAGTTGGGGACTTGTTATTATTAGTTGTTGTAATTAACCATGTACTGTTTCATTTTACCTAACATATGATTGTTGTTTAAAATTAAACCAACCACTTTTCATTTACAACAATAGTAAGCTAAACCAAAACGTTAAGTACAATTTGGAGGGATCTAAAACAATTGTTATGAGATTGAAGTTTACTAAATAGTTTTGATACAATAATTAAATGCAAAAATGTATTTCTTTTATTATATTTAGGAACTCATAATATGACTCAATAGCCTAATGTACATGTACAAATTAATTTGCTTAGGATTAATATGACTCAATAGCCTAATGTACATACCCCAAAAAAACAGAAATTAAACTTTCTATGTTTCACAACGTATTTAACATTGAGTTAACACAAAATAGGTGTTATATATAATTCAACGACATAGTTTATTTAGTGAACTCACTTTCAACTTGCTTATGATTGTTTATGTAAAAAAACAAATCGTACAATCGAAATCATCATTTAGTCCACAATATATGAGAAAGATATCAAACCACAAAAGTGAAAGAGAGAAAAGTTAAATCTTTCATTTATGTTTGTTAGAAAATTACAGGGAGAGAATGAATTCTTTTTATATCAATAGAGAAAACAAACGATGAAACTAAAAGATAAAAATAACCAGGCAAGAAGAAAACAGAAAGAAATAACTGAGATTTGTAATCACTCTAATTTAATCACTATTATAATTGATAATAAAGTTAACTGAGATAAAGCAATTCCAGTCCTTGATTCCATTATCTTTTGCTCAGGCATTTCTTATAATTATAACTTCATACTGGACCTACTATGTACACGTACTATACAACAATCTTTCAACCTCCCAATCCCTTATGCAAGTTGTAAGGATCTAAACTATATTAATTGAATATTGATAGCTACGATAAATTACTTAGAGGGTTCAAAAATCCCTTTTAACATGGACTTACAAAAGAAGTAGTAGTTTTCAATTGAAAAGAACTGTATTTTTGAACACTTGCTAGAAGTACAATCACAAACACAACAAATTGAATGACTACCACTTATCTAAAGACTAACTGAAAGATTGCCACTTAACTGGTAGACTAACTGAAAGACTACCACTTATCATAAAGTTTTAAAACACTGAATTCATTTCACTCCTAATAACTTGGCTGACATTTCATATAAGAATACATCTATGTTCAGATTACTATGTTATATAAAAATATACATTCATTCATTGAACCACCAAATTTTCATCATTTTTAAATATTTTACACTAAATCAGAAATCTATACTTTTCACAGAAAATATACACTCACGCAAATATTACACTGAAGCTCTCCAAATGTCAAAAACATCGACCTCAAGGTCGACTTTATAAGCTTGGAGAACCACATACACAGACGCCAATTCTTGATGTTGAAAAGGTCAACCTCCAGGTCGACCATTACACCTCGACCTCACAAGCACACATTTTATTTTGAGTTGGGTCAACCCAGTTCTGTTTTTACACCTTAAAACCCTATTGTTTAAGGATTTAGAACACAATTATAATCTTAATTTCCAGTCTCCTTAGGGAGAGTGAGATCCAACCTTCTTAGGAAAAGTTGATAGTTTGGAGAGTGATTACTTAAGCGACAATGTTCTTCACGTGGATCTTTAAGATTAAACCATCTATTTAGAGTTTTTTCATAATCTTTTCTCTTAATTTTTTCATTATACTTTGTTGAGTTGAAGGTTTGATAGATCTAGGCTCTGATGATTGTCATTTGATGTTTAGGATGTTAGATTCGTCAATTTAGATGTTTTTAAAGCTAGATTTAACTTACTCTCTTGAATTTAGAAACTATGAGTTTTATTGTCCACAAGGTGTTTAATAAAATTCCCGAATGAACTAAACTGGTGTTTCATGTGTTAGATATAGCTTCATTATCTTCTTGAGCACCCTTAGCATATTGTCATTCTCTTAGATCAATCTCTTTACCATTGACTCATTGCAAATCAGAGAGATATTTTTGGAAATAGATTAAGTGAATTCATAATGAATTGATTGTTATAGATTAAGACAACGCCTTGCGATCCTATTGTTGCCGATTCTAGCTTTCCTGTGGATTTGAACCTCAAGTGCTTCCAACCGAAAGTTGTTTGCGTTCGTTGTATTATCTGAGTGTTATACATGTTTGTATAGGGAGCCTGCTTAGGTGGACAGTTGGATCTCGGCCTCCTTACGGACAGTTGATGCAAATGCTTACATCAACCACTGAAGTTACTTTTCAACCTTATCTTTGATTAAGCTATCCTCCCATTCTTGAGCTTTACCATCCTTAGTATTTGTAGCACTCTCAGCACGAATAAGCAACTCACGTCCACTTCTCAAAGTAATAGCGTTGGCATGGTATTCCTTGGAATTTTGGACCACTTTCCAAAGAAGTTGCCTAGCTGTCTTCACAATAGAAGAAGAGGAAGCTTGTTGGCTTTTAACAAATTTCAGCCTTGCAAATTTGCAATGGAGATCATTATGGGGCACATCAATCTTAGTATGTACCTCAGCAAACTTCTTGGTTATTTCAGTGGCTGAAGCAGTCTGACCCTTAAGAATTTGTTGGAGCAGATCTGTAACTTCTAGAGCTTGTTGAGGAGGCTGCAGAGCTGCTGCTTTGTACCCAGGTCGTACTGCTAGAACTGGCTGGAAGGTCTGATGGTATTGTTGCTTAGGGATATATGCCTTGGACCGAGCTTGTTGAGGTTTTGGTGGATAGACCTAGTCCTGAGAATTGACGATATTTTTGTTCCAGTATGATAGGTTCGGGTTCTGCTTGCAGTTAATGTACTGCTTGTAACCACCTCCTTGATTTTGAACAAAACTGACATCTTCGACCTGACATCCTCCCCTTCCTGAAACTGCACTTCTTCACACACTAGATTTAATTCTTTATGATACACAAGTATCAACTTGTCCTTCTTCTCATACAAAGCTTTGATTTTCTTCCTACTGACCAGGTCTGAATCAGCTGCTCCTCTCATGCTTCTGTCATTATCCTCCCCATACTGCCCATCAGCTTGTGCCAAGTTTTCTACCAACTCTCAACCATCATCCACGTCCTTATTGAGGAAGTTGACATTGCTGGTTGTTTCTAAAAGCATACTATACTTGGGGAGAACACCTCTGTAGACGGTGTTGAGTAGAGATTCTGTGATGAACATGTGGTGAGGACATTAGGACAAATTTGTCTTGAAACGCTCCCATGCTTCAGAAAATGTCTATAAGTTGTTTTGAACAAAACCAGAAATGACATTACAAAGCTTGGCGGTTCTGGAATTGGAGAAAAACTTTGCAAAAAACCATTCTTGCACTTGTCTCATGAAGTAATGGTTACCTGAGGGAAATGCTGCTTCCATAAGTGTGCGTTGTCCCTAAGAGATAATGGGAACAACCTCAGCTTGAAAGTGTCTTCACTAACCCCATCGATCTTGGTCAGGCTACATAATCTTTCGAGCTCATCAAGGTGGTCCAAATGATTCTTAGCAGGCAACCCATGAAACTTATTGCCTTGGATCATAGAGATGAGGCCACTCTTGATCTCAAAGTTGTTGTTGTGAATTGCAGGAGGAACATTCTATATTGATGGGTGTGATTGTTTGGTGCATCTCCTGTTCCAATTGTTTTTGGCCTCCTCAAATGAGGCCCATACACATTTGATACATTCGTGTTTGATCCTTATGGGGGATCCATTCCTACTAAATGATCTTGTTCACTGTGGAGGTGGCTTCTCTGTTCTCTCAACTCACATGGAAGTTGGTCAATGTTGTTAAGAAAATGGAGAAGGTTATGAATGCCCTTGAAATGTGTCTGCATACAACAATAGCACACAACTCGGTCTTATGCTCGAGTTAGTACGTCAAGTTGAGGTGATGAGCTGTGAAATTGCTTGAAACATAATGACAAAGGCAAAACCACATGTGAGTAGGAAAAGTGGTATGAAAAAAGCAAACTTGATCCTAGTAAATCTGAAATTCTAAATGTAGCAGTGAAAAAAACCCAATTGGCAACAACGCATTTGAATTGATAACCTATTGTGATGCATCGATATCTTAGTACATTAGGATTTTACTTAGTAGCAATTCCTAATGTGCTAAGATATCGATGCAGCACAATAGGTTATCAATCCAAATGGGTGGCATGCTAACAATTAGAATTGCAACATATTCAGCTAATTCAAGCCGAATCAGATTAAGTGATTTCACTATCAACATAATGAGAAAGTAAACAAGCAATTAATTTAAAATGATGGCAATAAACCAAACAGCACTAGAGTCATAAAACCTTTAGAACCGCAGAACAAATTAAACAGAAAAATAGACATGACAGATAATGAAATGCAATAATTAAGAAAATAGAAATAGCAAGAAGCAAACAGAAATCAGAATGATAAGGAGAACTCAAAGATGGGAATAATGGATCAGTGGGTCTCCAAAACCTACCACAAGTGCCTAACACAACTCAAACAGATGTTATCTCTAGGCAATAGACTTCACAAGCAATCATATTCACTTTCATGAAAAAATGATCTAAAACTAAGCTACCTCTAGACTCTACTCTCATAGGCGAAAGATAACCAAGCAAGCATTAAGATTTATTCTATTTAAGACAATAAACACTCTAGACATCTGATTCCTTAAGTTAGAAATGTGAATCTCTGAAATTAGTTGGTTCAGGAACTTTATCAAGCATCTTCTGAGTGTGGAAATTCTCAGAATCTAATCTCAGTTGATTAGAGAGAAATTTGCATTAAGCATACTAAACAAAAGAGATCTATTCAATACTAAGCTTAGACACCCACGAGATCAAGGATTCCTCACTAATCTAATACATCCTTAAAAACCCTAGCTTTCTACTCAAAAATCATGAAGAACATCAAACCAAGAAAACAAAACAAAAAACATAATCTAAAAGTAAAAAAGAAGATAGACAAGATTAAACAGAAAATAGAAATTGCATTAAAATCTGATAAGGAAAACATTTTTGATCTGGAAATTACAAATGAGAGAATTTTTTATGTTCTTTCACCAAAAAGGCAATAAACCATGGATAATGGTTTCAGATTACATAAGAAGGATATTTATACCCTTAACAATCTAACCTTAAAAAGTTAAAAAAAAGAAGGTCAACAAAAACATTTGGGAGCGTCTAACTCAGCCACGTGGCCCGAGTGGAGTGGCCAAGTCAGATAAAAATATGTGATATGGCTACCAGCTCGATTGTGGTGGCTGAGTTGGCTCATCAAGTTGGGTGAATCATCCGTCATTCTTTCCTATTTAGTTCCAAATTGTATCTTCTAGTCAAATCGTTCTGAGCCTCTTGAACGAATTAGTCCTCAATGTGTCCAAGAATTTTTGATAACAACTCCAAACACACAATGCATGTAGTGCAAATGCAAACTATACAAAGTGGAGATATATGACTGTAAAATGATGCAAACATGACTCAAATGTATGCACAATGCATGATGAAAGACTATTAAAACTAGGTAAATTGCATACAAATCAGACACTCATGACATGGAGATTGAGAAGCTCTTCTGAAGAATTGTGAGGAGTTACATAACTAAGACCATGTGACAATTTAGAGGTGTTGAGGTAGTGGAGTCAAGGAGCTTATGATTCAGTACTTAAAAACAATCCTCAAACATGGAGTCCGACATTCTTCAAGGTTGGTAGTTGCTGCATGAAAATTTAAATAACTTGTATGAGTCCTTCAATCGAACTATTCGTAAGGTTAGGAGGAAACCATTGTTAGATTTGTTGGAGGATATTAGGATACAGTGCATGGTATGTACTACTAAGAGGTTTATTATGAGTCATAAGTTACAGAATATGTTTACAAAGAGTGCCCATAAGCAGCTAGACATAGCCATACAAGAATCGAAGGATTGTGTGAGATATATGTCAACTAGTGATATGCACGAGATTGATGTACATGGTTGTTCCTACTAGGGTGATATGGGATTAAGGATTTATGGCTGTATGAAGTGGCAGTTGAATGAAATACTGTATTAACATGTTGCTTCTGTCATTATTGGCAAAATATATAAGCTAGAGCACTACATTTCATATTATTTTAGCATTCAGATCTGGCAAAAAACATATGAGAATGATATTCAGCCTGTAGAGGAAATGAAGTTGTGGTCTAGGGTCAATAAGTTACATGTACTACTACCACTAAATAAAGTAGGAAAGACTGGGAGACCAAGTAAGTATGCAACGTGCAGAGGATATAATGAAGCAGCAATAAACGCTATTAAAATGAGGCTGACTCAAAGAAATCTAGTTATGACATGTTTAAAGTGCAAAGGAGAAGAGCACAACAAATAAACAGGTTCCAATGCAACACAAGTGCTTGAGCGTATTGCTAAAAGGCCACGAGACCATCCAAGAAATATAATGGTTTTTAGTGTTTAGTTCTCTGATATATTTTACTTGTAATGTTATGTTTCATTCTAAGACTTCTTTGTAATGTTTATGTTTTATATAGGTTGAAGAAACATTTAGGATCTTCACAAGTTGGTGAATCAAAACTACAATTTTATGGATCATAAATTGGATGCTCACAAAGAGGTATCTTTTCCGTAGAAGTCTAGATAATATTTGAATATGTTTTAAGCTTCTTTTGTACTTTTGCAATGATATTGTTTTCAGACTTGTTCTGTTATGCTTTTCAGACTAAGTATGTCATGCTTTTAAGACTTCTATTGTAAGACTTTTGTCAATATTTTAAGTATTTTATTATAAGACTTTTGTTGTGTTATGTTTAAGACTTCTATGGTTTTAATACTTTCTTGTTTTAGACAATGAATTGCATCCATTAAAATTGATAGAGTCTTACAATCTTAAACAAACGATTACAAACTATAAACTATAAAAAAGTGATGGTGGTGGTTTAGTGGTTTCCACTTGAGGAGAAATTACCTTGTTGGTCTAGGTCAAGGATCCATTCCCCTCAGGTGTAAAATTGCTAATCGTTGCCATTTGGCCACTAGAACCCCCAAAGGTTGGTTTGGGGGTCGACTCTGACTCCTCCTCGTTTAACAGAAAAAACTACAAACCATATAATCTTACTACCTTACACAACCGATTACAACTTCATAACTAAAAACGCAATCAATGCAGAAAATACAATTCGACCAATCACCAAACCAAAAACGAGTTTTGTCACCCAAATGTCACTGTTGATATCTAAAACATATTGGTGCAATTTGTAGATCTCATCTCTCACAACTTCAAACTCACTTTTGAGCTTCTCGAGTTCATGTTCAATGTCCTCAATTTTTTATGACAAATCATGCACTTCCTCAAGCACAGATTCTTCACACCATTTCAAGAGATGATCCTAAGTTGTCAATCAACAACAAATACCATACTCAGCAAACACTCTTAAATCCAAAAGGAGTATTGGATATTTACCTTCTTTATGGTTTTTGATATGATCCTAATGGACGATTAGGATCAAGCCGGAACGCACTCAAGCCATATTGGACAAAACCATGACGCACTTGTTGGATGGAAGTTGAAAAGGCGCATCTCAAGGAATTTGGTGATGGATTTTCTGGTAGCTGGAGATGTTGTGGAGCCAAGCAAAGGTGAGGCTTGACTCAAAGAAACCACAAACGAGTTATGGAAACGATTTGGGTGGCAGCGGAATGATTAGAAGGTGAAAGGTCGGAAATGGATGGTGATTGAATAGAGGATGGATTGAAGCGAACTACTAAGAGTTGTGTAAGACTCTTAGTCTTCAAATCTCGCTAATAATCTGAATATTACACACCAAAGAACTAGCAAGTTAGAGGAGAACCTCAATGATCAAACCAGTAAAATTTCATTAGAAATAAAAAAGTTTGATGAAGATTACAACATAGATGCTAGAGTTTATATAGCCACAAAAATGGGTGGTGCCATTAAAGGATGGGCGGTGCCATTAAGGGCATTGGCCAATTTATAAACGTAATTAAAGATATGACAGTCCATTCTTGTAACTTGGACGGAATAACTCTTCTCTTCACTTCTTCACCGGGTTTTTATTAGCTTTTATAAAGCATTGTCTAAAACATGTTATAAACACGTTCTCAATAGGGTTGTAGTGTAGAGTGTGTGTTAACAAGCCTCATTAAAAACCTTGAGCTAGAAAACCCAATGCGACAAAACTAACAACAAGGAAAAGAGTGCAAGAACACACACCTCCCATTGACAACCCTTAGTCGGCTTGAAACACAACCAATGTGGTCGGATAAGCCATAAGACTAGGTTGCTTTTGGCTTGTAGTAGCAATGTGCTAACACCTTATCAAGTATCTTTGATTTAGCTAGAGTAATAGGTCCACTTGGCAGCTCCAATGCTTGTTGCACTTTCTCCAGTTCAAGCTCCAAGTCATCATCTTGTGCCGATTCATGCTATTGCTCCATTATCATATCAGTTTCACATCTATGAAATGGATGTCTTGGATTCTCTTAAGTCTACAATGTGTAGTTCTTGACATCACATACACCTTCATATTTCACAAGCAATCTATGCTTCACACTAAAATTTACCTCTTAGCTTCTCATTCTTCTTTCTGGAAATGTAATATTGTTTCAGAATTCAAGCCGAAATGGATAACAGAAATAGAGAACGTTTAGTGATTAATTAGAATCAAACAAAAATAAGGATTTGAGTCACTTTGAATATGCAATTGAGAGAGACAAAGAAACTAGGGCAAAGTTTTTAGGGATTTTGGTTTATTTTACCAAACAGGTAAGTTTCACACCTTTTTCTAATCAAGACTAATGCCAGTATTATTAACACTAACGATGTTTAATTTGTGTTAACTTTGACCTACAATGATACCAAATTAACGTAGTCAACGGAAAATTTGGGTTTTTTTTGTGAAGAAAGGAGAAATTGGTATTTAATTCGGCAAACCAAAAAAAACTGATATTAATTGATCGTTTCTTATTTTTAAATTTATAGCCCTGTATCTTACGAGTTGATAACATGTGGAGTAAGTAATGAACATAATCGTTAAAAATATCATAAGTCATGACGTTGAATTGTAGTCGTGGGTATTGTTGGAGATGGATCTGAGATCCTATTTCGGTCCACCAAAAACAACGGATCAAATATAAAAGAACCACTCGATTGCAAGCACTAAGTCTTTAACTTGGATAAAATATTCGATTCGGCTAAATGTCTCCTCTCAGAAGGTTCTACGAACCTGAAGGGAAGTCAGATGACACGTCAGCATACAATAAACGATATTTTTCCCATTCAGATATGGAAAACTTCCGCAAATCTAGCGCGAATCTTAACAGATTCAGTCTTATCAACAAGATTTGTAAATCTTCCTTTATTTTCTACACATGTAAACCGCCTCTATAAACTATAAATAGAGGTGCAATCCATCCGCAAGGAAGATCTTCTTTTTGGACATTCGAAGTTTAATAAGAACACCAATTCGGCCTTTACCTGTCTTATTACTTAGTTAACTAAGCTCTTACTCAAGTTTAAACCAACAAGTGTCCTTGCCCATTCTTCCTTACTCTTTTAATCAGGAACCACCATTTAGTACCAACCGTGCAAACCCGGTTCCAACAGTTGGTGTCGTTTGTGGGGAAGATATTAAAGGACATCTTCACAAAGGTAAGAGGAAACTCTGAGATTAGGAAACGGGGAACTCACCATCAGCTCACCAGAACGGAGGGAACCTCTCCCTCCGGAACACACCGAACTAGTGGACGAATCGATAATACACACAACTCAAACTCATAAAGAGAGTCAACAGGAAACTCGGAAGGATGAAGACCTTCCAGCGCCACCATCGTGGTCACCGACACTCCGAACTTTAGTGCGTAACCTGATCGCACAACAAGAATATTCTGATCAAAAAAACGCCGAGAGGTTTTATCGGCTCGAATCCCACTTGAACGAGAGTAGTCTCCTAGCTACTCAAGTCAGCAGACCATGCGTTGAGGCATTGGCTAGTGTTTAGAGAACACTATTCTAGGACTTCCCAAGTCCACAAGCGGCCGCCACTTCGGTTCAAGATCACTCCACTATACCAAATGCAGCATGACAGCAAGCGCAGATTCATCATTCGCACCGTGACTACTGAGAGTCTCGGTAAACAGAGGGCTACGACTTCGATTCCCTTTTTACAATGGGAACTCGGACCTTGTGGAGTTCATGAGCGCCTTCAACATCATGAGGAACGGTATCAATTACACCATAGACAAGGAAGATGCAATATGCTCTATTTGTCAACATGCAATATGGTTCACCAAGCTTCGCGCCGGGTCCATTGAGAGCTTCAATCAACTCGCCGAGTTGTTTATGAAGCAATATGATTTATTCGTCAACCAGGACACCTCAACCGCTGAACTCAGATCTTTGAGGCAGGGCTTTGACAAACCCTTGAAGTCATATCTCGGACGCTTCAAGAAGATACTGACCAAGGCCAAAGTTAGTGACAACATGGCAATTGAAGCCCTCTGAACCGGAATGGTGACTGATGAGGCGTTAAAACGGGACCTTTTCATTAATAGGCCCAATACGATCTCTGACACCTTATGCAGGGCAGCTAGACATGTCAAATATGTAGAGGAAAAACAATCCTCTCACAAAACCAGAGTGTGTAGCGGAATCTGGCAGTCAAGCAGCAAAAAGAGATGCACTACGAGCCTAGGAAGCACAATAAAGGCAAGGCAAACTCGGCAACCGCTTTCCAAATTGGGAAGAATAATAGCCCCCAAGATAAATCGTTCAATAACACATACAATCGGAATGAATATTATGGTTTCCACAAGATAGCAGACCATTCGACTGCGAAATGCAAACAGCTGCAAGAATTCCTTGCTGAGAAATTCAGCAAAGCAGAATTGGAGGTCTTGGAAGAAGAAACTCAGAGATATAAAGCACAGAAGCAAAAAGAAGCTGAGCAACGAGAAGCCGCCTTCAATTCGGCAAGCCTAAAGGCTGGTGCTTCTGAATTAGGAAAGAGGCAAAAGCCGGAAGGAGACAACAACGGATTTGGCGATCCACGAGTTATTCGTTGGTGTAATCATGGGCGGATTACAGTTTTGCGACGATACTATACGCTCAATTAAAAAGTATGAGTGAAAAAGAGTCGCTTTAGTCAACCAAGAGCCCATCTAGGAATGCATGCATGTCGTAGACTCGGTGATAACTTTCACCGTGGAAGACATCAAATGAGTTAGCTTCCCACACAACGATTTCGTCAAACTCCGAGTTGGAGACTATGATGTTTCGCGAATTCTCATCAACACTGGGAGTTTGGTAGATCTCATCTTCAAAGAGACTCTTGATAAAATGGCACTGCCAGACGTCCATCTCAAACCCGTGGGCAGAACCTTGACCGCGTTTGATGGAAGCACAATCAATGCGATCGGAATGGTGAAATTAGCTATCTGAGTTGTTGGACTCACGATATGGATCAAGCTACTTGTTGTAGATAAACCACCCATCTACAACATGATCTTAGGAATGCCTTGGATACATGCGATAAAAGTCGTGCCATCAAGCTATCATCAATGTGTTAAGATCCCAACAAACAAAGGAGTCTACACTCTTAAGGGCGATCAGAAGATGGCCAGAACTTGCTTCATTGCCGAATTAAAGTTAAGAAACAAATCATGCATGATTATGGCGTCAATATGGAGCAAAGCTCTTACCAAACCTCCCACTCCCGAGAAGCCCGATCAGTTAACTATAGAGCTTGTTAACATTGGTTTGGCCAATCCGACAAAATGCATGAGCATCGGGATTGATCTAAGCAAACCTATCAAGGAAAAGCTAATACAACTCTTTGAAGAGAATGTGGCAACGTTTGCATGGAAACCAAGTGATATGCCTAGAATCGATCCGGTAATCACAAGTCGTAGACTATACTTCGATCCGACTTACAAGCCGATTAAGCAGAAGAGAAGAAAGTTTAGGCAAGAAAGAACAAAGGACGTGATCGAAGAAGTAAAGAAGCTGATTGATATCGGATCAATCACCAAAGTTCAATACCCAGAATGGCTGGCCAATCTGGTAGTCGTTCTTAAAAAGAACGGAAAGTGGAGAGTGTGTGTAGACTTCAGCGATCTCAACAAGGTCTGTCCAAAGGACAGCTACCCACTA
Source organism: Lepidium aucheri (assembly GCA_900406435.1). Lineage (NCBI taxonomy): Eukaryota > Viridiplantae > Streptophyta > Magnoliopsida > Brassicales > Brassicaceae > Lepidium > Lepidium aucheri. The sequence goes on along the minus strand of OVBA01000014.1, from coordinate 145,465 downwards.
CCAAATATCGACTGAATTATCGAAGCAATAGCAGGGAATGAACTTCTCTCATTTATGGATGCCTTCTCGGGATACAACCAGAACCAAATGCATCCGAACGATATGGAAAAGACATTGTTCATCACAGAGTGAGGCACATATTGTTACAAGGTAATGCCATTCGGGCTAAAAAATGCTAGAGCTACCTATCAACGCCTCGTAAACAAAATGATTTCCTACCAACTCGGGCAAACTATGGAAGTATATATTGACGACATGCTAGTAAAGTCGTTAAGGGCATAACACCATGCCGACCATTTGGCCCGTTGCTTCAAAAATCTGAATGAGTATTAGATGAAACTCAATCCGGCAAAATGCACATTTGTGTGTTACGTCAGGGGAATTCCTCGGATCCATAGTCACTCAACAAGGAATCAACGCAAACCCAAAACAGGTCACGGCAATTCAATAGCTACCTTCCCCGAAGAATAAACGAGAAGTTCAGAGATTGACAAGATGGATAGCTAGCCTAAATTGCTTCATATCGTGGTCGACAGACAAATGTCTCACGTTCTACAACTTATTGCGTGGAAATAAAGAATTCAAATGGGATGAAAGCTGCGAGAATGCCTTCTCTGAACTGAAAGAATATCTTTCAACTTCTCTAATACTCGCTAAGCCAGAACACGGTGAATCATTGTACTTGTACATCACGGTTTCCACCTCGACAGTTAGTGGCATACTAGTTCAAGTTGACAGAGGAACTCAGTACCCAATCTTTTACATCAGCTAGTCACTGGACAGAGCCGAGTCCTGATATCCAACTACAGAGAAACTCGCATTAGCAGTGGTTACCTGATACTACGATTTTTAACCCTATATCCTACTACAAGTGCACAACAAATGTAATAGTATTTAGGGGTCGAATTCCTCAGAGAACTAAATCACATTTTCGACTTCTATCAAATCGCAAGCTATATCAATCAAAATCAGAGAAATAGATACTAAAAACTTAAACGTGAATGTAATCAAATAAATTAAGCAATCAGATATCGGGTTTTCATTCAGAACTTAGAACTCTTGTCAGGGAAACTATTCAGGAACTAATCTAATCATATTCTCGACTTAAACATAAATAAAGATAAATCAACTCTCATTGAATCTACCCCTCTACTAATAATATAATGATCTTAACTCTCGTTGGTTTCAGATTACAAATAGGCTTTAATCGTTTAGGTTCAATTACCCACAATCCAACCTAGCATCAACTCTCGTTGGTAGTGAAGGAATTGCTCTTCTAATCTAGTTCTGGTTCTTAACAAACTTCTAGAAAGTTAACAAGCTAATCTATGCATTAAACTCAAGTATTAGAAGGAGAATCTTCTATTCATCAATCCTATTTGTTCCCTAACAGTTGAATTCTAAAACCCTAGAATCTCTAAATCTGACCTAAGATCTACTCAGACATAGATAAATGAACCAAGCAAATCATTATGAGCTGAAACTGAAATAGCATTAGGAAATAATGATAGGATTCAGAAATTCTTCTCAATTGTGAAGAGATCTTCTTCCTAGCTTACAAACTCTAAAACTTCTATAAAAATCTTTATTCAAAAGCTCAAAGACGACTCACTAAAATAAAATAGAAAAAGAGTATTTATAGGTTTCAAAACAAGAGCTGAAAAATCGTGAAATTAGGTTTCTTCGAAAGGCATCGATCGATCAATCCTTGTGTTGATCGATCGATCTTTGGATATTGAGTCAATCTCTTAGAAGCCAAGTCGTTCTTCAGATCGTGTGCATATTCCTCGTTAAAGCATTGATAGATCGATCCCTGTGTTGACCAGTCGATCCTTCCTCTCGTGGAGAATACCAGAAAAAACTTCAAACTTCTCCAAAGTTCACCTTCAAGCATGATTCCAACTCTGAACGTTTTTTACCTGAAATTTCAATAAAACATGAGGAACATCAATTCCCCCAGACTTAGTTTCTTGCTTGTCCTCAAGCAAAGAAAGAAAAGACTGTATGAAGATCACATCTTATCAGACAAATGACTCTCTCCAGATCCTGCACATCAAGTCCAAAGTGATCACAAGAACATTACGTATCAAAACTGAGACCACCTTGTACTTCCCCCAGACTTGGCGAAAATCACAATCTCGTGTCACAATTCAAAACAGACAATTAAATTCTCCATACTGACTTCTTAATAAATCTAAGTGCAGTCTCATTCAAGGGAATATCGATCAAAAGGCAAAAAGTTCCTACTTCTACTCTCTAGACTACCTTCAATCTGATTTCATCTCTCTCTTTTCATAAAACCAATTCTTCCCAGGTTTGCTTAGGGTATCTTTTTTTAATTACTTGGCTGATTCTTTGGTAACTAAAGAGTATACATGAGTTAGTTCATTGGAGTTTCCCTTAGTAAGCTAATGAGTAAAGTGAAAAGGATTACGTTATTGTATGTATCCTCAGAAATGTCCAATTCACTTTAAAAACTCACAGCGTCATTGGGAGACTTTTACCCTAGGCTCGCTTCATGCAAAAACTTAGATCAGCTGCAGGTACTCAGGACTCTAGCTGTCGCGATCGCCGGGTGCTCTGCTACGTCGAGGTAGACGATGCTCGAATGGCTGATCGTCCTTATCATCATCAGACTAATGTCCAGCAACATCTGGTCGGCTAGTAGGCGCAGTAGGCATAGGGACATGCTCATCTCATTCAGCTGTAGGTACACTCATACACAAGGAAGCTGCGATCTTCCTCAAAGCATCCCAAATAGTCCACTGAATCGATCTCTTCCTCCTCTCATTCTTGACCTGCCACTCTTTAAACTGCTGATCCGTGAAGTCCGGTGAGTAATGTGGCAATCCGAGTTCCTCCTCAGGAAACTCGGGAAGCAAAAACCCTGAAGGTTGAGCAACTGGAGGTACGGATGGAGCAGAAATGGAAACTCGAGCTCTCCTAGATCGGGCACGAGGTGCAGCTTACTTCTCCTTCAGCTTACCGGAAATCTCAAGATGTGTCAAATATGGCCGGAACTCCACATTCTCTCAGCAGGTAACTTAAGTGATGTGAGGAGCTGGAAGGATGACATACATCATCTATGGTGTGTTACCGAAAAAAGTCCACTGCTTCTTCTCCAAAAAATATCCAAATCTGGCCAAGGCAGCTGTATCGATCAAATCAATCATCTCCATAACCTCTGTCTAACCGAGATCTAATCCATGAAATCTGAAAATCTGTGTCAAGAGACTACCAATCCACTCAACTAGTCCCTTCCTCGGGTCACCTCTTAATGTGCAATTAATCAGCTCATTAGCAAATAGATACCCCCAATTGATGTTCAAAGGAGGACCTGTAGCATAAGTAGGATCTTGGTAAAGATCTGGTACCAAAGGATAGATAGCCTCGTGCAAGTACTCCAGCTGAGACTTGGTGACACTGGCTAACTCTTCCTAATCAATAATGGTCGACCCAATATGCTTAGCAACAATCCGAATCGCAGGATTCCTGATGTGAGTAAGCTTTGAAGACTTACCCTGATACCCATCACCAGACAACAAGTACCACAATGCATTCTTTGGAGGAGAATTCTTTGGTGGTTTCTGCCCAACTGCATACTCATCAAAACTATAAACCCAGCATAACTCCTGAATGGTGATCGTATAAAGAACTCCCATGTACATGTACGTGAGGTACTGAGCATAAACCGGACTGTGAGAATCAGCACTCATATGTAGATCACATGTCATTAAGAACTGCCTAACAACCTCTGGATAAAGCGGATAACAATCAAAACAGAACCTGGTCAAACCAAGATTATCGAGCAGCTTAGTAACATCCTCAAAAATCCCCATCCGATGCAATGTCTCACGGCAAAGGAACTTCGTTGGGATCAATGTGTTAGCGAGGAGCTGATCATAGAAGCTCTCATGAAAACTCTTCCAACTATCTCCTTCCTTTCTATTCTTATATGCTTATGTAGTCTTGACATAAGAAGGAGTGTCTCTGCTAGCAACAATATCGACAAAGTATGTCTGTTCCGGTCTTGGACAAGGTGAACTTTCACCAAGTTGTCCACATCCAGGTTCATTATTATGTTGTTGCGATGACTGACCACGCTGAAGATTCAAAGATGCTCTGACCTTCGTTGTAGTCTTCTTAGGATTAGTAGTCGAAGTTCGAACCATCTACAATGAAAGAACAGAGACATAACCAAAAAAAATGAGTGTGTAATCAAGAAAGTTCACAAGAATTTGAAAATTCAGGCATACAAATGATCAGTGGTTCAATTGCTATTCTATTAAACAAGATTACGCCCCCCTGCCGCCACACGAGAGGGACTTTCTAAGTTTGAAAATGAAAAATGATATAGATTATAAATCATTCAGCCCTGTAGATTCGTTCCTATGGTTCGATCCTTCCCAGTAAAACACGGCGTGTTCGAATTCTGATCGCTTTTACGCGAGAAAGGGGGACCACCCTCTCATGTCGATAAACTTTTTTGAGTCTTATTTTATAATGCAGAATTGCCACCAATTCATCAATCGAACTACAATCATCAAGATCAAGCCTAAAAATTTTGAAAATCCTCTAAAAATTATCCTTCAACCTAACAAGCAATCTCTAATCAAAATTCAATCATCCGAACAGCAAGAGGGAATCGAATTCATATAAGAATAAGGCATATGCATAAGTTAATCGATGAAAATCAGCCAGAAAGCAAGTTCCTCTTTACCCAATTCAACTTCCAAAATCGGACAGAAAATTCGAATTTAGAGAGCATGCCTTTGCTAATCGAAGTAGTAAACCACAGAATCAGATAGATGGTGAATTTCTAAGCGGATTAGACTTTTGAATCCTTAAAAACGGATGAAAAACGAGAGAAATCGAGAATTAAAATTTTTCGGAATAGAAAATTTAGAAGTGTGCTCGATTTCGAAACTGTTCTGCATGTTTAAGAAGACAAACCTGGGTCAAGGATCGATCAATCCTTATGTCGATCGATCGATCTGTTCTCTCGAGAACAAAGAACGATCGATCCTTACCTTTTAAATTGGGCGATGGATCGTGCGCAAATTGGTTCCCCTTTTGCTCGATCGTTGCCAACTTTACAGGTCGGGCAATAGTTCGTGCGCTTCTTCTCACTTCATTTCCTTATCGTGCCCTACTTCCCAAGTAGGGCTCCCGATCGTGCGCTTCTTCTCACCCTATTAGTCGATCGATCCATACGTCTTGACTCGAGCAATGGATCACGCGGTCCTTCACTGTTTCAATGCACGATCGATCTTTTTATAGCATGTCGTGCTCTGAATCGTGCGGCAATCCTATCTCCTTCAATTGGTCGGGCTATGCTTGTATGGTCGGGCAGCGGATCGTGCGCAAACCTATTATGCTCATTGATCGATCGATCGTTGAATGGATCGATCGAATCGTTGCTCTCCGACAGCTTCGTACTTTGAACAAAAACACAAAAATAAAAACGAATGTAAACTAAAAGAAAGACAAAAAACAAAATATCTAATAGTGGGTTGCCTCCCACTCAGCGCTTTTTTACTGTCATTAGCTTTACTCGGATGCTATTCAGATGGTGGAACTGCTTGAATGAGGTTTGCTCACTCCTTGGACACTAATTTCTTCAATGATGAACTTCTTCACTTGTTCATCTTTCTTGTGGATTGTCCTTCCTGAGGCATCCAGCAATACAACAGTTCCATCCCGGCATATTCCTTGATCGTGTAGATTCCAGAGGTATCAAAACTAAAACTACCTGCGAAAACTTTGATAGCCAAACCTTTAACATCATAGTTGTAGAATTTGTCAAGACGATAAAGGATACAAGTGTCTTGATGTTCAGCTGAGTCCTTCTCCTGTTCAAGAAACAACTCATACTCCTTATCACAGTCATTGTCTTCTTCATCATGTTTTGTAACTTGAGCCAATGATTCAATGCTCACTTGCTTCTCTTTACCATATCTGGAATCAGCTATGTTGAGGAATGGTCTTCCCAATGAGATCGGAATAGCTCCTTCTCCCGCCATCTCAACAACAGTAAAATCCATTGGGATTTTAACCCCAACGAACAAAGAGAGAAAATAAAAAGCAGAAAAACGTAAGTAACAATATAGATTTTAAACTGTAAACTGAAAATCAAAAGGCAACTAATGGTTCCCCGGCAACAGCGCCAAAAACTTGATACTACAAGTTTTGACCCTATATCCTACTGCAACTGCACAGCAAATGTAATAGTATTTAGAGGTCGAATTCCTCAGAGAACCAAATCATACTTTCGACTTCTATCAAATCGCAAGCTATATCAATCCAAATCAGAGAAATAAATACTAACAACTTAAACGTGAATGTAATCAAATAAATTAAGCAATCAAATATCGGGTTTTCATTCAGGAGTTAGAACTCTTGTCAGGGAAACTATTCAGGAACTAATCTAATCATATTCTCGGCTTGAACATAAATAAAGATAAACCAACTCTTGTTGAATCTACCCCTCTACTAATAATCTAAAGATCCTTACTCTTGTTGGTTTCAGATTACAAATAGGCTTTATCGTTTAATTTCAGTTACCCACAACCCAACCTAGCATCAACTCTCGTTGGTAGTGAAAGAATTGCTCTTCTAATCTAGTTCTATTTCTTAACAAACTTCTGGAAAGTTAACAACCTAAAATCATTGACGAGGTGATCAAGCTAATCTATGCATTAAACTCAAGTATTAGAAGGAGAATCTTCTATTCATCAATCCTATTTGTTCCCTAACAGTTGAATTCTAAAACCCTAGAATCTCTAAATCCGACCTAAGATCTACTTAGACACAAAACAATGAACCAAGCAAATCATTATGAGCTGAAACATAAATTGCATTAAGAAATAATGATAGGATTCAGAAATTCTTCTCAAGTGTGAACAGATCTTCTTCCTAGCTTACAGACTCTAAAATTTCTATAAAAATCGCTCTTCAAAAGCTCAAAGACGACTCACTAAAATAAAATAGGAAAAGCGTATTTATAGGTTTCAAAACAAGAGCTAAAAAATCGTGAAATTAGGTTTCTTCAAAGGCATCGATCGATCGATACTTGTGTTGATTGATCGATCTTTGGATATTGAGTCGATCTATCAGAAGCCAAGTCATTCTTCAGATCGTGCGCATATACCTTGTTAAAGCACTGATTGATCGATCCTTGTGTTGACCGATCGATCCTTCCTCTCGTGGAGAATACCAGAAAATGCTTCAAATTTCTCCAAAGTTCACTTTCAAGCATGATTCAACCTCTAAAAGTTTTTGACCTGAAATCTCAATAAAACACAGACAAATTCCTCAAATATAACCATAATAATAAGCTCAAAACCGACAAAATATGAGGAACATCATTACCTTAGCAAGGAAGTTACGCCCTTACTTCCAATCGCACACCATCATAGTGTTAACAAATCACCCATTGCGGACAATACTGCATAGTCCAAATCGATCAGGACGACTAAAGAAGTAGGCAATCAAACTGAGCAAGTACGATATTGAATTCAAAGGACATACAAGCGCAAAGTCACAAGTCCTAGCCAACTTCATAATCAAATTATTGCCAGATCTAGAGCCTTTGAGCTTAGAATAAAACCAAATATGAAAGATCTACGTAGATGGATCTTCCCCACAACACGGCTTGGGTGTGGGAATCAGGCTAGAAAGCCCCACGAGAGAAGTCATGGAACAGTCTTTCCGACTTGCGTTTCTAGCTTCAAACAACAAAGTGGAATACGAAGCATTGATTGCAGGAATACAGTTGGCTAAAGAAGTCGGAGCCACTGACATTAGTTGTTACTGCGACTCCCAACTTGTCGTTAATCAAGTAAACAGAGGGTACGACACAAAGAACAACGGAATGCAAGCTTATCTCTGAGTGGTAAAAGAGATAACCAAGGAGTTGAGATTTCGAATCAGCAAAATCTCAAGGTCCGAGAAGACATATGTCAACGCCCTCGCTAGTCTTGCATCCTCAACAGATCCTGTGCAACGACGGATCATCCCGGTATAAAGCATAGATAGGCTAAGCATAAGCCTACCAAAAGGAGATATAGAAATAGTCTCGGCAATATATGAATTACGAGAAGATTCTGATTCCAAGATGGCATACACCAAACATAATTCCGAGCAGAAAATACACTGGCGACATGAAATCTTAGCCTATATCATCGGCGACAAAATGCCAGAAGACAGATGGGCTTCACGCCGCCTAATGGCAGAGAGTGCTTTCTACACACAAAATCAGTGAAAAACTTTACCCAAAGAAGTTCAAACGGAGTCTTGCTTGCATGTGTTCACGGTAAGGAAGTTGACAAAATCATCAAGAAAATGCATGATGGAGCAGGAGGAAACCACAACAGTGGCAGAACGCTTGTTCAAAAGATTAGGACACTCGGCTACTATTGGCCAACCATGTCTAAGGATTGTGTCGAATACACTGGCATATGCGATAAGTGCCAAAGGCACGGGCACATTATTCATGCTCCAACCGAGGAGTTAACATCCGTGATAATGGCTTGTCCATTCATGCGATGGGCAATGGATATAGTTGGGCCGTTACCATCCTCGCGGTAAAAGAGATTCATGCTCATAATAACCGACTACTTTTCAAAGTGGGTCAAAGCAGAAGCTTACTCCCAGATCAAGGATAGAGATGTAATCAAATTCGTATGGAAAAACATCATCTGCCGACATGGTCTCCCACACAAAATCATAACAGATAATGGATTTCAATTCATCTCGGCTAAATTTACTAACTTTTTTGCCAGATAGAATATTCAAGTGAGCAAATCAACATCGCAAAACCCGCAAGGTAATGGTCAGGTAGAGGCCACAAACAAACAGAACCTCGATGGTCTAAAGAAGCGACTTTCAGAAAAGAAAGGAAGTTAGGCTTCTGAGTTAGAAGGAGTGTTATGGTCACATCGGACCACACCTCGGCGATCAACCGGGCGAACTCCATTCTCTCTGTATCTCACGGAATGGAATCATTGGCTCCAACAGAAATTGCAGTGCCAACTCCGCGCCGCGAACATCTTTCCAAGAACAAAGATGCAAATAACAATGCCATGGAAAGTAGCATTGACAACTTGGAAGAAGAACGCGACGAAGCCCTCCTCGGAGTACAAAATTATCAACAGCAAGCCGCAAAGTACTACAACAAGAAAGTATGCAGACGACACTTTGCTATTGGAGATCTCGTACTTTCAAAAGTGTTTGAAAACATGGCTGAACTCAATGCCAGAAAACTCGGTGCCAATTAGGAAGGGCCATACATTATCTTTGAAGTCGTCAAACCGAGCGTCGACAAAATCGCCACCATGGAAGGAGTTCTGATTCCTTGAAGTTGGAATTCCATCAACTTAAAGCGATATTACTACTAGCAAAGCGCTTTCTCGATAAATTAAATGCGTCATTTAACGCATTACTATCTACATTATTAGTTATGTAATGAGATCTACGTCTTGGCTTGATCCTCTCGGGATACATAGGTAGCCTTTGGGTCTAGCTAGAACTTTATAAAAATATAATTTTGTCGCTAATCGCATTCAAAAAAAAGACGGGATTACACCTTATATATTTACTAGTCATAACTTGAGATAAGTTCTCGCAAAATCTAAATTATCTTTAAGCGGAGTCTTAAAATCTCGCCGAGCTCAACCTCAAAAAACTTATTAAAAGTAAAGGAATTCTGCTGAATTATAAAAACTTCAGAAATAGACAATTAGAACCTAGTCCTTATCTTAAATGCCGAGTTCTAAACTCGTCGAGCCTAACCTCAAAAAACTTACAATCACTGAGACTAAAACCTCAAAACGGTCTTTGGCAAGACAGAACATGTCATTATTTAAAGCCGAGTCTTAATGTTGCCGAGTCCCTAAACTCTCGCTTCTATTCTAAGACGAGTCTTAACCTTGCCGAGTCCCTAAAGTCTTGCTCCTATTTTAAACCCAGTCCTAATCTCGCCGAGTCCCTAAAGTCTTGCTACCATCTAAAGTCGAGTCTTAATCTCGCTGAGTCCTTGAAATCTCGTCCCTACTAAAGCCAGGTCTAAATCTTGCCGAGTCTCAAAAATCTTGCACAACATCTAAACCTCGCACCGTTAGAAGACGAGTCAATCAATCAGTCAAAGCCAAAGACCCTAAAAGTCTCAAAACAAATAAATATTCAAACAATATCCAAACAAAATAAAAATCAATGTTTTACAAACTCTTCACATTGGAGTAGGAGTCATGTATTTTTCATAAAAAAAGGGAAAGAGGAAAAGAGGGTCAGTTCGCAGAATTAATCTCAGCTGTCTTGGCAATGTCTCCCTCCTTACTCGTCGAGTCAACCATCTCGGTAACCTTTAAAAATATATATATCTTTGTTTGAAACATGTCAGTCAAAACTCTAAACCGGAGCAGAGACAAATTTAAAATTCTTAACACTAACCTGTGGACAATCCCCAGTCTTGGGATCAGCTATCTCATTTGAGTCATCCCTAAAAGACAGCACCTCATTCAAAGCCAGAGCCACCTCCTCCAGGAGAGAGGACTCGTAGAACTCAAGAGATGGAAAAATCAAGTCATTGGGGTCCAAATGAACGACTTTCACATTGTCCACATCCTCCTTAGCTTTCGCAAGACTCGAAGTCCCAAACGCGATAACCTCTGATTTGAGTGGGACTTGATCCTTTAACATACGCTCTAAGAGGGCATTATAACCTTTCATCATGGGGAATGCTAGACAATTGTCGAGATTGGAAGCCGAGAAGTCAAAGTGATCCAAGATCCTCTTAACTCGTTCACCCAGAGATACTAAATTGAAGCAAAATTAGAACAGCAAAGTCCGAAAGAGCAAAAAATTTCTATACAGAAAAATGTACAAACTAACCCCTTGAGGTTTTAACACCACCTTGAAGAGAAGTGATCACGGCTTTATGCTTTTCGGCAGCCTGAAAAGTCGCATCTCAAAGGGCAAAAGCGGACTTGGAAGCATCTTTAGACCAGAGATCTCTCTATCAAGCTTCGAACGCTCAACCTTAAATTCTGAAAAAACTCGAGAAAGGTCAGCCTGAAGTGTTGATAAAGGAGATTTTGCTTCCACCAACTCCCACCAAGACTCCTCTAACTGCTCAAGAACATCATCAAGCTTATGAGAGTTCCCAGTATTAGCAGCCATCATCTTCTTCTTTCCAAGGAAAACTGAGTTCACCTGAGCAATGAACTTGAAGGAAAAGAGCGAATCAGTATTACAAGTTAAAGTCAAGCAAAGAGAAATCAAAGCAAACAAAGGAAAAACAACATGGTTACTGAGAACGCCGGTTTAGCCATTTCAACATACTCCTTTTTATTGTGCATCTCAGGTACAAGGGGGAGGTCCTCAATGGTGTTCTTAAGGAAGCGTATCAGGTCAGCCCCTCCCAGCTCGGAGTCCTTGATAGGAGCTGACTCCTCCAAGGCATATGAAAAACGAAAATCTCCAGAAGATTTACCCCTTTTACGTAAGGAGACTTCAAGAGGAGGAGAGGACTCTTTGCGTTTGGCTGTCTTCTTTCTAGAAGAATCAGTAGCAACTTCCCGACCTGAAAGAAGTCAGAGCAAAATCTAAACCGTCTTCCCTACCAAGATATTCCTAAGAAAGAGGGAAGTTCATCAAAGAATAATACATTTAGCAGCGGACTCGGAGGCCATCTTCTTCATCCCGGCTTTTCTGATTACCAAGAAGCCAGAGGGAGATTTAAGGGACTCTGAACCCTTGCTCTTGACTAAAGATTTAGACTTCTTTTGAGTGGAAGCCGGAGAAGCAGTGGAATCTCTACAATCCTTCTCAGAAGGACCGGTCGAGGCTTCAAGAACTAGTGCAACTTCACCAGCTGGAGCACCCTCAACATCAACCATTTGAGACTCCAAACTAGTGCTAGGAGCCTCAAATGACAGCTAATTCCCCTTCCAAAACGGAATCAAAGGAGCGATGAACGATGGCCCCATCTGAGGGGGCCGAGGAACTTCCTAAAACAGCATCCAAACTATCTAGAATGTTGGGCATTCTAAAGTCATCCACCCCATGTTGATGTCAAGAACCCCTGAAAAGGAAAACGACTCGATGAAAATCAAGGTCGAACTAATATCAAGAACAGAAGAGGGAAGTAATGTCAATCACCTCTTTGGTGACAAGAATCTGTCCTTTGGAGAAATCCTGCAGGTAGAAGCTTCCAATCGAGATGAGGAGTGCTGAAAAGACGATCCCAAAGCTCCCGATAATTGGGCAACAAAGAGCGATGTTTCACTGCAAAAGAATGAACAAGCTAAAGTAAGAACCAGGAAGAAATAGTCTGGCAAATCATAAACGAACACCTAGGAATCTACCAGGGTTTCTCGTCCAAGTAGAAATGAATTTTAATGGCCTTGTTGAACGAAAGACATCGCTAGGACGAACAAAAAAATAGTGAGTCTTCTATTTTGAAACCTTGGAAGTCGGGTTATCTAAAAACCGGTTCCCAGATTTCGAACGAGCAAAATAAGTTCCCTCAGAAGACTCACAAAGTTCATGTCAATTTTTAGAAAAATAGAGGCGAAATGTTGATTCTTGCCTCACTTCCAAGGATCAAATATCCAAGGTTATTGGCGACTCTGGCCGCCCTGAGTTGAGTCACGGTGATTTTCTGGGCATAGCAATATCGAGGCAGCATATCCGGGATCGGAAACCACATTCTAGTTTTCGTGAACCACCAATCATAAATTGTGATTAAACCTTCTGGAGGGTTCCACGAACAAGAATCAAAATCGATAGTAATCTTGATATCCTTCATCTTAGGACACATCAAAAATAATTTATCCAGTCTCCTCGAGTTTATGATAGATGGACAGATACCTAGACTAGCATGCCAATCACTTAAGCCCTCATCTAGACGATCTAGGAAGAGCATCTCGACATCTTCTTGTGTACAACTACTACTAGATGAAGAAAATGGGCTAGAATTGGCAGATTCAGAACCTGAACTGGAACTAAAACTATCTCTTTCCATCGCGGTGAAACCAGCTAGAAACTAAAACAACTCGGCAAAAGTAGAGAGAGAAAGAGGAAAGAGAAAGTTACCTCGTTATTCTCGGTCGAAAGTAAAATTACAGAGAGAACTGGGGCGCTATTTATAATAAAAAATACAGAAACCGAGTCGATAATAATGATGATTTGCGTAAAGTCGAAGCGACTGTTCAAATGACCCACTGGAAAATTGACACGTGGACCGAAGATTCTGAAAGATGAAACAACCTTTCTGACTCGAAAATTCGGCACTAGAATTTTTCGAGTCTGGGGTGGGGACGATTGTTGGAGGTGGATCCGAGATCCTACTTCGGTCCACCAAAAACAACGGGTCAAATATATAAGAACCACCCGGTTGCAAGCACTAAGTTTTCAACTCGGATAAGATATTCGACTCGGCACAATGTCTTATCTCGGAAGGTTCTACGAACCTGAAGGGAAGTCGGATGACACGTCAACATACAATAAACGAGAGTTTTTTTAGTCTGATATAGAAAATTTCTGCAAATGTAGCACGAATCTTAACAGATTCAGTCTTATCAACAAGATTTTTAAATTTTCCTTTATTTTTTACACATGTAAACCGCTTCTATAAATTATAAATAGAGGTGTAATCCTTCCGTAAGGAGGATCTTCTTTTTGGACATTCGAAGTTTAATAAGAACACCAATTCGACCTTCACCTGTCTTATTACTCAGTTAACTAAACTCTTACTACAGTTCAAACCAACAAGTGTCCTTGTCCATTCTTCCTTACTTTTTTAATCAGTAATCACCGTTTAGTACCAACTGTGCTAAACGCGGTTCCAACAGGTGTGAAGTTGTGGTCACCACTCACCCTACTAGAGGAAGCAAGAGCTCGTTTACAAGAATATATCCGCTTTGATTTCGAGATACTGTAGACTTTTTAAGTATTTTGAGCATGAAAATTTGAATCTTTACAAAATTAGAGAAGAGATAACTCGCACAATGCGTGTAGTTTTTTTCCAGCAAAACTTAGTGTGATTTGTATCAAAATGTTTTCGATTTTCTGTCTTAGCTTTTACTTTTTTAGTTTTCGTTTTCTAAATACTTTTTAGATTCTACTTTTAACAAGTTATAAAAGAATGTATGAACAAAAAATACTGATATTGACTTTGCAAAATGCTTTAGAACTTGACACAGCCTCTTGTGCAAGGACCAAATCCTCAGCGCGTTAACGTGTCCCAAGTTTCTTTCCAGTCTATAAAAAGAAGTCCGTTTAATGAGTTAATTCGTTAGTATTTGTGTCATGAAGATTTCTGTCTTATAGATCTTTTTATTTTCTATATACTTTATATTATAATTGTTATATGATGTGTATAACTTTATAAGTGCTTCCATAAACCGAAACAACTTTTGTAACGACTATATACTACACGTAAACGTGTTAACTTCACCTAGAGACTCGATAGCCAAATGTACATAATATTATTTGTTCAAATATTATCGACTTCGATTACTGCTAACATGAGTTATGATTAATTTAACTTAATATATATATATATAACTTATATTTAAGAGTGAACTCAAAAATGATACATTAAAGTATTGAAAATCACATTTCAAGTCGACGAGTTTTAGTTCATTCTTAAAAAATAAAATAATTAAACTTAGGGTTTTTCAGAACAAAGATAAAAATTAAATCAAATTTCCAAAATCAATTTAGCTTCCGATTTCATAGACAATTTTGATTTGGGACTAAATCAAATTTAATCGATTTAATCACCTTAAAGTTGAGAGTTTAATTGAAAGTCAATTATAAATACGTTGTTTAATCAATAATAATTAGGAATATGTGTTCAATTTGATTTTTTGATAAGTTTGTTGTTAAATCAATATTTTTCCCTGATTAAAATGCAGCTTTACAAAAACTAAATTTTGATTCATATTTCTAAAGCAAAGTGTGATTTTTTAAAAAAAATTCTGGCCACTCGAACAATAATTATTTTCATAATTTAAAGAGTAGTCTAGTAATGTTGATTTTTTCTCAATCTAGTGATTTGAATAATCTAATTAATGACTTATTCGTTCATTCACCACTAAATATAGTAAATTTTTTATTAAAAAAAAATCAAAATTTAGGTTATAGGTTACATATTATCGATTCAGTTAAAAAACCTAGGATAGTATTTAGCTTCAACATTTAACGATTACCAAATTCATACACGACAATAGTTATTTATTATGTGAATTTGCTAAAATATTAACCCGTTACAATGTCATGTATTTAATTAGTCATAACTGAAAAGCATAGTTTATTTCATTTTTTATTAGTCTACATTTCCCATTTGAAGTTCGAATCGAGTCTAGATCTAAGTTACGGATCCCATCCCCGAGGCCCGCACTCCAGTTGTATTAAATATTTTGTTATCAATTCAAGTGGGAGACAAATAATAGTATAAATTATATGATAAAATTAACGTATGATTTGTAATAACCTTTAAAAATAGAATCAAGGTGGGTTTGGTTATAAATTTTTATATAAACATTTAAAATTAATAAATATCTAACAGAAAATAATTTTAAAGGCTAAAATTTAATAAAATATATCATGTACAAATTCGGTTATTGATCCAATTTTGATTCGGGTTTGAATTCGGTTTTTCGGATACATATATTTAGGACTCATTATGGTATTTTGTCGAGTTTGGTTCCTTGAATTCGATATTTTCGTTCATTTGATTTAAGACTTATTCGGATATTTTTTTTTTTGGATAGAGTTTGTTTTGATATAGATTTAGTTTGGATTCAGATATTTTCATATAAAAATTCAAAAATTAAAAAATATTTAATAGAAAAATTCTAAAAAGGTAAAATTTGATTATTGATTTGGTTCTGGTTCGAATTTGGTTCAGATTTTTAGATATATAGATTTAGAACTCATTGTGATATTTTATAGGTTTGGTTCTTTTAATTCGGGTTGATTTTGGTTTGCATTTTGGACCTCTAAAACAACATCTTGAAAACCATATTCAAAATATCAATACGGGTCTAAAAACCTAAATTAACACAATTGAAAATTAATCAAATCTCACGCTTTAACGTGGGTATAATCCTGGTTAATTATTAAAACAATATATAGTCGTTAACTTACAAATATGTAAATTCCACTAAAGGTCAAAATATAAGATTAAATATAATAAGATATCGAAAGAAGTATAGTATTAGACTATTTGTGTAGGTTGATTGCATATACTCCACGAAGGATCAATACGTCTTTATCACATCTTCATTGTATAACTCGAACTTAGTTCTATATCTCTTCAATTTACATAATGAATGTTGTAAATTCTGATTAATTTACCAAATTCAATTTATTCTCTTAAGTTGGTTTAGTAAATCGTAATTATCATTTTGTTGTACCGTATCGTGTACCCGAATTGAGTATCACGTATGCAACGTTTACAAATGAAGAAAAATTCAAGTCATAAAGAGTTGAATAAAATAGCGTTCAAACAATATAACGCGTATGGATTTGAAATTCTTGTCTTTGTGTTTTTGGTAATGTTCAAAATTCTTTGTTGGTCCGTCGATTTGGTACCTTTAATTGTTTTTCTATAATAAATTTCGTGTATCGTGCTTATGAACTTATAATGCAAAGTGCAGACGATTGGGTCAATTTAACGTAGAATACATGCATTTTCCCTAGCAGTCGAATACCAGATTCAATGCAAGACTTTCCTAAAATCTTTCTTAGCAATGATATTCTGATTACAATCTTTTATCAGAATCTTATTAATTATAATATGTGACGTGGAATCATTTAATTCATTTTATAAAACAGAAAGAATATTTTCAACAACAACAACAACGAAAAAAATAGAAAAATAAAATAGTGGTGTGTTTTATGCATATATAAATGGTTGTACCTATGTCCTATATCCCCGTAAGTTATCTCATTCAATAAAAGGTCATATAAATTATTTTAAAAGTGGAATTATCATTTTTAAATATTAATAAAATAATGCTAATTCATTGGATAAAGCATCAAGCATGAATCATTGAGAGGAGGTGCATAGATTTTACAAGATCATGTAGGCCAAGTTAAGCTTTGTAACCGTGATATTTTCACCCATTATGAAATTAGAGTTGCTGCAAGCATAATCAAGATGGCCTTGTGGTAAAAAAGCTAAGAAAACAAATACTCCCTCCAGTTTTGATAAATTGTCGTTGTAGAAAAAATTACCTTTCTTAAGAAACAATATTAATTGACCACTTTAACCTTATAAACAACAATTATTTACAATTTTATTTTTAAAAAAAACATTTACGTTATTTTAAAAAAAACAACTGCTTCATCTCTTATTTTTCATCTTCCTCGCCGACAACCAGAAAGAAAAAACTCAACTTCACAATTTTTTTTTTCGACACATTCTTCTCTTAAGAGTACATTTCTTCTTCGAAGATGCATATCATCACCTCTGCCTCTCTTCTCTGCATTTCTCTTCCGTCTTCCTGTTAATTTACAAGGTCGATTTCTTAAATTTCTCAGATTTCACTTTTATAGAGCTTTGATTTCTCAGATTTCATGTTTCTGAGCTTCGATTTCTGATATTTTATTTTTTTGAGCTTCAATTTCTCAGATTTAAGTTTTAGATTTACCCAGTTTCTGATAGTTTACTTTTTGAGCTTCGATTTCTCAGATTTGAGTTTTAGATTTCTCAGATTTCATGTTCTCTGAAATTAAGTTATTATTTTGTTTTAGATTAGTGCAAGTTTCGTTTATAGGTGTTTCTTCAATGGAGGATTTCCTAGATTTGACATTGATTTCTTGACCGTTTCTTTCACGTATAAGAGATTTATATATATATATATATGAATCAATAGTTGCAGTCACGTGAATGCTTGGTTTGAGATTGCTTAACTTAATTGTTCTTTGTTCTTTTTTGAATGCAGACAAGATCGTGACAGTGACTAAAATGTGTCTTAAAACGGAAGAAAATGTAATGGTTGAACCAATTTCAGTTCAATTGAGAGAGTTGTAAGTGTTGCCTATAATCTTGTTAATCTTTCATGGCTTGAATAAATCACTGTGACATGAAGAGGCGTTATGAGTCTGACATCTATAGATAGTGAATGGACCTAAACTCATCAATCACCACACATAATTCAATTTAGATATGAAACAAAAATTAATTCTCTAACTCTTGTACGAGATTTAGAGAGTGTTGTATCAAGTTCTTAATATGTTATAGTTTGTTATAATATAAACTCACCACTTGTTTTCAATATTTATTCAGTTGAAAACGATTCATATTTTGATTTAATTTGAATATTTATTCTGATTATTGGAGTACTTAATTAAGGTTAATTTGGGATTTTTTTTTTGCATAAATTACATTGGATTCTTAAAGTGACAACTAATTTCCTATAAAAAATTATCCCTACAACGACAACTTATCAAAATCGGAGGGAGTATTTCATAACTAAATTATGCATCCCTGTTAAAGTCAATTATACATGTACGGTACCTACGTTGCATTAAATATCCAAATTACGTTTATTAGATTTCTAAAATAATATAAATTCAGTTAATAAATATTCCCTCCGTTTCATAATAAATGTCATTCTAACATTTTGCACACAAATTAAGGAAACATATTAAAAATTCTATTATACACTTGAAAACTAATTGACTCTTGATATTCTTTTTATTTGATTGGTTGATAATAAGGTTAAATTAGACTATTTATGCTAAAAGTTATATTGGAAATGTAGAGTGACACTTATTTTGAAACGAAAAAACAAACCTAAAATAACACTTATTTTGAAACGGAGGGAGTACTTGTTAGTTTATGAAAAAAATGTTACAGTATTTAATCAAAGTTTATAATATTATTTTCATTAACATATTCATCAACTCCATCAAATAAGTTGACTATAACTTTCATTAGAGGATTTTTTTTGTCATTTTTGACCTATTAGGCAAATAATGTAGGCGCTAAGATTCGATTTTTGGATATGCAAGTGCGTCTGCTTTTAGTAAACTTACCACCTACCACTAAGTTAAAGACCACTTAAATATTGAGGATTTAGAAAAAAAAAATCACATAAATTAAAAAGTAAAAATTTTTAATTAATAAAATATAAAAATATATCACAAAATTTCACATATATATATATGTGTGTGTGTTATGAAAAAATAAAACAATTTTTCATGGCGCTTCCAAAATGGAAACAAACGTTTTCATCATGTTTCCAAATCAGAAAATCATGCTACGTACATAAATTTAAACATGGACATGAGATATATTTTTAAATTTGTGAACATGAAAAAAAAAATCATTTTATAAATAAAATTAATCATATAATCACATATGAATAAACACATATGTTAATTTTATGGGTATGAAATTTAATTTTACATTGTAAGGTCAAATAGTATATGACTATGTGTACTGATTTAAACAGAGATACATAATTTGTGTATGCTTTAACACGATTATATTAATTTGAGTATATTTTAGCATGGTCATATAGTACATGTCCTGATTTAAATAGGTATATATATATACACATATATATATATATATATATATTTCGTGTATGAAAAACTGTTTTCTAATCCCATATATAATAGCATCCATTGTTTTTTGGGGGATTTTCAAAGAGTATGTTTTGAAAAAAGATATTTTCAAAAGGACATTTTTAGTAATTCCTGTTGTTTTTTCAGCTTCAAAGAAAAAGCTAGGTTCAAAAATACAAGAAACATAAAACATTAAAACAAAAATTAAACTAAAAGATGGAGGAGACAATACATAAGTCTCAATCACAAATAACAGACTAAACAAAACTTTGAATAAAATATTATTTAGTAAATGATTTTTGACTCCATATGGCATCAAATTTTTTGGCCCTCGTTCTTGATTTAGGTTGTTAATACCATAGATCGACCATGTTTAGTGCTAGAGATTTCTGTTATATTTATTGCCATAAAAAAAAAATTTGTCAATGATTAAATAGAAAAGATTCGACCTATAACTCAAGCTTTCAACTTTGTTCCACAAAATTAAAGGTCTATCTGAAGTCGAATTCAAGGATAAATAATATTGTAGAAATGAACATTAACCATTTAAACTCACATCCCCAATGCCATAAAATTTATTATTACAAACCGAGAAGTTTTTATTATTGTAGGGCATTTGAAGGGCTAGCTTTGCAACATAATTAGATGACAGAAGAAGCTAGGATTTGAGTTGGTGTCTTGCTTATTTATTTTTCTAAGTAATTTGTCTCTATTTTCCAGCATCCCCTATTAATTAGTATGTTTCTCTTCTCTATTTTTGTACTCCAAGCTAGAAAAAATGACCAAAATCTATGCAACATTTCAAACTAATAGTTTTTTTCTTCTAAGTCATTTATAATACCATGTTCATTTCATTTTTGTATATTCTTATAAAAATTTCAACGCCTCTAACTTAAATTGATTACTGTTTACATATCTACTATATAAAATGATAACATTTTTTCAATTTCCAATATATTATATCATATGCCATTATAAAATAATAAATTAAGAAAAATATAACTTTTTTTCTACTTAACGGAAACATCTTATTTATAATCTTCCTATATAAAAATGTAGATATTCAAAATATGTCTTTACCATTTAATTAAAACATGTATCATCCTAGCATATTGAAAATGAAAAATATATTTTAAAAAATATTAAATTAAAAAATATTATTTTAAAATCTTAAATTTTAATATATAATAAAATTTTAGAGAATTAAATATGATTGTCAGTCAAAATAAAATATTTATGGACTATTATTACTGTTTTCCAACTATAGTTTCAAAATCTTATATTTAAATAATTAAATCATAAAAAAACCACGACTCAAATATATACAAAGCAGTTTTATTAGTAGTGATAATGTCTAAAGCATATATGGTATTTTAGCCAACTACAACAAAATATGATTAGGTCATGTGACTAGAATTAATGTTTTCAGTTGAAGAAGTCTATAAAATAATAAATAATTGTAAAATATACTCAGTCTTTGAAAATAAAGTAAGCTGAGAAAAAAGGAAAAAGATGAAAAAGGTACCAAAGGAGAAAGGCTACAAATAGACGACAAATTCAGAGATACAACGACACTGCAAATCTTCATTTCTCTCAAAACCAATTAAACTCTCAGAAAACAATGGAAGAGACAGAACCACTGACAAAACATCAGATCACTGAGTTCAAAGAAGCCTTTTGTCTTTTTGACAAAGACGGCGACGGTTCTCTCTCTTTCTCAGTTATAATTATAATTATAATTAGTGTGACATTTATTGTACTTATATATATGATGATGATGATGATGTGTTTTGGAATCCATTAGGTTGTATAACGGTGGACGAACTTGAAACAGTGATCCGTTCGTTGGATCAGAATCCGACAGAACAAGAACTTGAAGATATTATCTCTGAGATCGACTCTGATGGCAATGGCACCATTGAATTTGCTGAGTTTCTCAACCTCATGGCCAAGAAACTTCAGGTTCATCGCTTTCTCTCCGGATTGTATAAGATTAGTCGCCGAAAACACATACATTATGTTTCTCCGTTTTATACTTAAAAATAAAATACAACTTCATTCTTTTTGACTTTTATTACCAAAGTTTTGTAAGTTAACTTGTCATGTGCTGCTTGGTATAGGAAAGTGATGCAGAGGACGAGTTGAAAGAAGCTTTCAAAGTCTTTGACAAAGACCAAAATGGTTACATCTCTGCCACTGAGGTCCGTCTCTCATTTTTTTTTTTTTTTCTAATTTGATTTTATAATTATATGCTTGACTTTTTTTAAGAAATAAAATGTCAAAATCATTTATTGGAACTTATAGAAACAATTTAGTTTGATGCACTGGATTGCGTTCTGTACAACCTTCTCCAATAATAATACCATGTACGGTCGCTGTGTTTTTATTTTTCATTATTATATATGATTAGAATCATAACAGGCCGGGCCCAAATATTTTTTACACCTAAAGCAAATTTTTTTTTTTATAAAATGAAATAAGATTTTAAGGGATTCGAACTAATTTTCTCAAAGTAAAGCAGCAATATGCTACCACTACCCTACAATAAGATCTCAAAAATGATGCCCCTAAAAATGTTTATATATTTTGGCGCCTAAAGCACATGCTTTATATGTTTTATCTCAGGGTCACTATGTTTTAACTCAGGGTCACTAGTGATTATAATTATATCAATTTTATTCTGTGTCCACTAAATTCTTTTCTAAATTGAGCCGTTTTCGTATTTAAATATGGTACATGAACCAATTTCATATATGTCTTCTTGTACGCTTTAAGTGGTCTGAAAATGTCAAATCCAGGCAAAGCATAGTATTGTTATTAAGCCACTTCATCAATTAATTCTGCATTAACTAGATAAAAATGATAAATCCAGCTAAAAATATAGTATATTTGATATATTTTAAAATGAGTGACAAAAATCAGACAACAAGGCCAGACAATTCTCCAATATAAAGAAATCCATACATAGTTAGTTGTCTCATTTATGATCTAAACCATTTTTAACAACACAATGGCTATTTATTTATTCAATTTTATCTTTTAGAAAGTCTGTTTTCCATCGTGAAGGCTTAAAGCTAGCTGGCATCTTGAATCTTTAGAGAAGAACGAGGAGGATACAAAATTTAAATATAATACAATTAATAGAAAGTAGTTAGATAGAGTAGATTGTGAATGATTCTATTGGTTTATTGGACAGATGAGCAAAGGTACGTTACTGTGTTTACATTTCTTTTTTCCACATAATTATGCACATGTTTGCATGCATACATATAAGATATCTTAATTTAAAATTAACTCTTTCATATTATTCATAGCTTTCTTAGCAGAAAATCTTCGATTTCTTTAAAATTCAAACTCACTCCAAAACCAGTTCACAACATGAAATTACTCTAATCCCCGAATAAAAAATATGTTGGAAATATGTATGTATAAAATATTTTTGACGAATATATATAGTCCATTTTGTCTATATTATCAAAATATATAATTTATCGTAAAATCGTAAAAAATATTTCAAAGAAATTCTAATAACTGATTTTTGTTAGAAATTTCTTTTTCAGATGGATTTGTGAGGGTAATTTTTTATAAAAAAAATAATAATGAATTTCATGATAATGTTGATCTATACTTGGCATCCATGGTGACACTTAGACTATATTATTAACTAATATGAAAAGCTTTTGTATTGCAGTTGAGTCATGTAATGATAAATTTAGGCGAGAAGCTAACAGATGAAGAAGTCGAGCAAATGATAAAGGAGGCAGATTTGGATGGTGATGGCCAAGTCAATTATGATGAATTTGTCAAGATGATGATCACCATTGGCTAATTATATTTCTTAATTTTTTATTAATTATGTTATAAGCCAATTAATAATACTTAATTACCTTGTTAGTTACTCCTTTATGGTCACAATATCTCAACAAGTTCCATAATTCTATATTTATTAAAGCTTTCTGATCCACTCTTATTTCATTTTTGATTAAAGCTGTCAGACCCAAATTTAATCTATAAGTCTTTGCATATTTTATTTTGGAAAATCAAATTAGCATGTTTTTGGAAAATTTAATTAACATGTTTTTCTCTCTTCTCACAATCTTTAAACATGCTTTACAAGCTTTTTTATGATAAGAAAATTACCGTTGTATAATTTGTTTTCTAAACTTATGATATTATAGAGAAAGTTTATTTGCTTAAACAGTTAAATATCTGCACATATATAGTCTTCTTTATTAAATTTTATTTTAAAACGTAACTTCACATAATATTATTTAACATTTGAGTGGTTTGAATTATGGATGGATCTTATCAATCTAGTTGTTAGATAAAAATAATCTTATGATAAGATACGACTAATTACAGCTTAGGTAACACTAAGCTTTTTAAAATCATATTTATTGAAATCTTATTCAAATTTTGTAAAAGAGGTGAATTTGGTAAAAAAATCTTACTTGTATTTCCTAAAGAATATACTATGTTATGTATTTGACATGAGTCAAGTGACTTACCAAGCAAAAGCAAGAGTCATCATTGACTCATTAAACAAAATAGTGTATTAGATGTATATATGTGGAGTATATAAGTTTTGATGGATCCCACCATCACTATTATATATGTGAACATTAATGTAATAGTTAAAATTCACATCTTTAATACCATTAAAATATGAATAAGAAAAGTTTCTTTCTGACATTTCTCTAGAATTCTTAGACTCTCACCAGCCAATTAAGTTTTTATTCTCATTAAATGTTTGTTATTATCTCAGTTTTATAACATGTTATTAGCATGCTCGCTTTAATCGATATACAATTTAATATATATATATAATACGGCTTAGCCACAAGGATGATTTTTCTCCATATATATATATATATATTAAATTGTTAATATCGGTACAGAGTTTAATATATATACAAGGCGGCTGGACTATCGGGATAATTTGCTCTCCGTATATATATATATATATATATATATATATATTAAATATTTAAATTTAATTTATATACTGTTATAATAGCGGCTTTAGCAGCCTCAATACGGGTGATTCGTTCCCCCATATATTTAAATGCTATATATTTAAATTTTATTTTAATATTGTTATTATGGTATGCATGACCGCTTTAATATGAATGACGCTGTCACCATATATATATGTTACATATTTAAATATGTCGGTTCAATCGCCTATAATGTGGGTGACTTTATCACCATATTATATACGAAATAGTGGTACAATACACACTATTTTGAGGCATAGAAAAAAAATTCTTTGAATCCAGAGAATATTGTTGTAATGATACAGGGTCTACAGACCTGATTAAAGGAAGTGGCAAAAGACCAAATTTATGTTCTTGAAGGTAACAATTATTTTCACAGATATTAAAGCCTTGTATAATTCAAGTTCTAAGCAGAATTTGTTGACTTTCCAGGACATATACCTTGAAAGATATATTGAAGTTTGTCTCTTGAAAAAGTAAAGAAAAAGTCTTAAAATTGAAAAAAGAAAAACGGGCCAAATATATATTCCTAGTGGGAACCATTATTACCATAGATTAAACGATATGTACTCCAAATTCTAAAGAGAACTTGTTGAGTTTCCAGAACTTATACTTTGAGAGGGATATTGAAGTCTATTCCATGGAAAATTAAAAAAAATGCGTAATATTAGAAACAAAAAATGGCCAAATCTATGTTCGTAGTGGGAACCAATCCTTCCACAGATCAAGCCATATAAACACTCCAATTTAAAAGCGAATTTGTTGAGTTTTCAGAACATATACATTGAGAGGATATAGAAGTCTATTCCCTCGAAAAGAGGAAAAAATAGGTTTAATATTGGAAAGATTCCGTAACTTCTTTTTTGATCTTTATAAGATACATCTCATTTTTTGTCAATATAATTTCAGGCTTTAAGACCTGATTGGGAAGTACACAAATTTTCTATTGATAATGTCCTATGATCTCCAAATTCTAAAAGGAATTTGTAGAGACCGTAGAACATAAACATTTAGGTATATTGTACTTATTCTCATCAACTTAGAATGAAAATTCCAAAGAGAATAAATAATTATGGAAAAATACAAATATTGGAAAATATCATAAAACTTTATTTGGGCGTGCATCATACATAGATATAATTAAATCATATTTTATGATCAGTAAAAATCTTAATGATTTCACTGTATGGCATGATCATCCTAGATACTTAGGCATCATCAAGGAACTCACATTGTCATTCATGAGATTAAGATGACATATTTTGTATGTTCTCTTGGAAAGTTAATCACTAGGCCATAACCAACCAAAAGTTGATAAATAATCACCAAAGTCCTTGAATGGATTCGAGGTGATATTTGTGGATTTTATATATCCACCACGTGGATCATACTGCATATGGTTGCATATTTTTCTATTATCATCTCGGAAAATTTATTTGGGATATTTTTAACTCATATAATTAAGAGAATGAGTTATCTAATTGTCCTACCAACAAAGTTAGATTAGACAACGCTGGTGAATTCTCATCCTAGACATCCAATGTTTATTGAATGATAACGGTAATTGAAGTTAAGCACTGTGTAGTTCATAAAATGGTTGGGTTAAAAAACATAATATACCCAAAATGGCAAAAGACATTTTGGAAGAACACTTGATGTGTAATATGTGATTCTTAATATTGAAGGGGGAATCGGTGTTATTGTACTATTTTTCTGTTTTTCTGGTTTTTCCCAACGAATTTTCCAGAAAAGGGTTATAACAAGGCATCACACAACACCAAAGGGCATTAAAAGATTATGTCCATAAGATGGAAACGTACTCCCAGAAAAATTTGTATAGTGTAATCTTCATCATTCCAGGGGAGTTCGCGTTGTTGTACTCTTTTCTTTTCTATGGTTTTTCCCACTAGGTTTTCTAATGAATGATTTTTAGATAAAGAGCTTGAAATGAGATATATCCAATCAACTTATTACGCTAAAAGAGTCATATCATAACACTGGAATATGACATCTACGAGATGTATAAAGATGCAATCCTCAATGTTTCATGGGGAGCTGGCATTGTTGAACTTTTTTTTTCCTTGCTACCGTTTTGTCCACTAGATTTTCCAAGAAAGGGTTTTAATGAAGTAACAAAAGACGATAAAGATATAACACAAGAAAGAAAAGTGAGAGTGGTATCCATGAGGTCGTGTGTGTTATAAACTTAAAAACAGTTAAGTGACTTACCAAGCAAAAGCAAGACTCATCATTGACTTATCAAACAAAATAATGTATCAGATGTATATGAGTCGAGTATATAAAATTTGCTGGATCCCCATCACTAATATATAGGGACGTGATGTAATAGTTAGTATTTCTTAAATTTGTCAAGATGATGATCACCATTGGCTAATTATATTTCTTAAATTTTAACTAATTATGTTATAAGCCAGTTAATAATACTTAATTACCTTGTTAGTTACTCCTTTATGGTCACAATATCTCAACAAGTTCCATAACTCTACATTTATTAAATCTTTCCGATCCACTCTTGTTTCATTTCTGAATTAAGCTGTCAAACCCAAATTTAATCTATAAGCCTTTGCATATTTTATTTCGGAAATTCAAATTAGCATGTTTTTGGAAAATCTAATTAACATGTTTTTCTATCTTCTCACAATCTTTAAATATGCTTTACAAGCTGTTTTATGATAAGAAAATTACCATTGTATAATTTGTTTTAATTTCAAACCTTATATTATAGAAAAATTTTATTTGCTCAAACGGTTAAATATCTGCACATATACAGTCTTATTTATTAAATTTAAACTTTAAAGAGTCATGTAGCTTCATATAGTATTATTTAACATTTTGGTGCTTTAAATTATGGATGGATCTTATTAATCTAATTGTTATACAAAAAAAACTTATGATAAAATATGACTAATTATAGTTTAGGTAATACTAAGCTTTTTAAAATCTTATTTATTGAAATCTTACTCAAATTTTGTAAAAAAGGTGAATTTGTTAAGAAATATCTTACTTATATTTCCTACATAATATATTATGTTATGAATTTGACATGAGTCAAGTGACTCACCAAGCAAAAGGAAGAGTCATCATTGACTCATCTAACAAAATAGTATATTAGATGTATATGTATCTAGTATATAAATTTTAGTGGATCCCACCATCACTACTATATATGGAAACATATCTAATAGTTAGAATTCATATTAATACCTTTGAAATATGAATAAGAAAATTTTCTTTTTGACATCTCTCTAGAAATCGGAGAGTTTTACTGGTCAAATTAGATTTTTATTCTGATTAAAGTTGTTATTATCTCCAATTTCTAACACGTTATCAGCATGATCGCTTTTAATCAATATACAAATTAATATATATATATATATAATGCAGCTTAGCCACCGAGATAATTCGTTCTTTGTAAATATATATATATATATATATTAAATAGTTAAAATTGGTATATAGATTAATATATATACTAAGTGGCTGGATCACCAAGATGATTCACTCTCCATATATATATCAAATATTTAAATTTAATTTTGTATGTTGTTATAATGGCAGCTTTGCCAGGCTCTATATGGGTGATTCGTGCTCTGATA
Source organism: Lepidium aucheri (assembly GCA_900406435.1). Taxonomy (NCBI): domain Eukaryota; kingdom Viridiplantae; phylum Streptophyta; class Magnoliopsida; order Brassicales; family Brassicaceae; genus Lepidium; species Lepidium aucheri. The sequence continues at coordinate 117,264 of OVBA01000014.1, read as the reverse complement.
TATTTATATGCTATGTATTTAAATTTTATTTAAATATTGTTATTATGGTATGCATGACCGCTTTAATATGAATGACGTTGTCACTATATATATATATATATATGCTACATATTTAAATTTTATCTAAATATGACGGTTCAATTGCCTCTACTGTGGGTGACTTTGTCACTACATTATATACCAGATAGCGGTAAAATACACACTATTTTGAGGCATAGAAAAAAAAATTCTTTGAGTCCAGAGAATATTGTTGTCATGATACTGGATCCGCAGACCTGATTAAAGGGAGTGGCAAAAGACCAAATTTATGTTCCTTAAAGGAACAATTCTTTACACAGATATTAAAGCCTTGTATAATCCAAGTTCTATATAATTTGTTGACTTTTCAGGACATATACCTTGAGAAATATACTGAAATTTGTTCTTTGAAAAGGTAAAGAAAAAGTCTTAAATTTTAAAAAAGAAAAACAGGCCAAATTTATATATTTAGGGGGAACCAATCTAAGCATAGATTAAGCCATATGTACTCCAAATTCTAAAGAGAATTTGTTGAGTTTCGAGGATTTATACTTTGAGAGGCATATTAAAGTCTATTCCGTGGAAAAATAAAGAAAAATGCTTAATATTGGAAATGAATAAATGGCCAAATTTATGTTCCTCGTGGGAACCAATCTTTTCATAGGTTAAACCATATAAACACTCTAAGTTCTAAAGCAAATTTGTTGAGTTTGCAAAATATATATCTTGAGAGGATTTTTGAAGTCTATTCCCTTGAAAAGAGGAAAAAGAGGTTTAATATTGGAAAGATCTCATAACTTCCTTTTTGATTTCCATAAGATTCATCTCATTTTTTGTCATCTTTGGGTTATAAGACCTGATTGAGGAAAGTGACAAATGTTCTATGGATTATGTCTTATGATCTCCAAATTCTAAAAGGAAACTGTAGAGACTCTAGAACATATACCTTTTGGTATATTGTACTCAGTCTCATCAATTGAGAATGAAAATTCTATAAGAAATGAATAATTCCGGAAAAAGACCAATACTAGAAAATATCACAAATCTTCATTTGGGTGTAAATCATACATAGATACAATTAACTCATATTTTATGATCAGTAGAAATCTTAAAGATTTATATGGCATGATAATCCTAGACACTTAGGCATCAGCAATGAACTCACATGGTCATTCATGAGATTAAGATGAAACATTCTGTATGTTTTCTTGGAAAGTTGATCATTAGGCCACAACCAAAAGTTGACAAAGAATCACCAAAGTCCTTGAATGGATTCAAGATGATATTTGTGGATTTTATATATTCACCACGTGGATCATATTGCAGAAGATCTCATGGTTATCTATTATCATATCGAAAATGTATGTGTGAGATTTCTAACTCATATAATATAGATGAGTTATCTGATTGTGTTACCAACAAAGTTAGATTAGACAACACTGGTGAATTCTCATCCTAGACATTCAATGTTTATTGTATGATAAGGGAATTGAAGTTGAGCATTGTGTAGCTCATAAAATGGTTTGGTTAAAAAACATAGTATACTCAAAATAGCAAAAGATCTTTTGGAAGAATATTTGATGTGTAATATGTGATTCTCAATATTCAGGGGGAATCGGTATTTTTGTACAAGTTTTCCATTTCTCTGGTTTTTCTCAACGAGTTTTCCACAAAAGGGTTTTAACAAGGCAGCACACGACACCAAATGATATTAAAAGATTATGTCCATAAGACTGAAACACACACATAAAAATTTATTGCAATCTTCATCGTTCCAGTGAGAGTTTGCGTTGTTGTACTTTTTTCCTTCCTATAGTTTTCTCACCGGATTTCCCAAGGAATACTTTTTAAATAAAGATTTTGAAATAAGACATATCCAATCAACTGATTATGCTAAAAGAGTCTTATCCATAATATTAATATATGACATCTACAAGATGTATAAAAATGTGATCCTCAATGTTTCACAGGGAGCTGGCATTATTGCACTCTTTTTTCCTTGCTACAATTTTGCCCACTAAATTTTCTAAGGAAGGGTTTAAATGAAGCTACAAAAGATGTTGAAGATACAACACAAACACAAGAAAGAAAAGTGAAAGTGGTGTCCACGAGAGGGATGTTATAAACTTGACATGAGTCAAGTGACTGACCAAGCAAAAACAAGAGTCATCATTGACTCATCAAACAAAATAATATATCAGATGTGTCGATATATAAATCACCATCACTATTATATATAGGAATGTTAGGTAATAATTAGAATTCATACCTTCAATACATTTAAAATATGAATAAGAAAAGTTGTTCTCTAACATTTCTCTAGAATCATCTCTTTAAAATTCTGAAATTCTCACCGACCAAAACAGATTTTTATTCTGATTAATGTTGTTATTAGCTCAGTTTTATAACACTCTCACATATATTAGAATAAAAATGACGACCTGAATCATATTTTAGTCTTAGATACTCATATAATATGTAGTAAGAAGATAATTAAAATAAAAATTCAAAGGTTGAAAAACTTTACCAAAACCCATCAAACAGAAAAGCCCATCTCAAATATACAGCAAAACCCAATCCACACTTTCATTTTTTTAATCTCAATTTCACAAAACAGTAATTTAAAAAAAAAAAAAAAAAAAAGACCATAAAATCACAAAATGATGAGTTCAATTCATGGTAGCAGGGCAACAAAGGCATGTTGCCAAGAGCAAAGATTTGCTCCGTTTTCTGACTACGCCTTTCATAGATTCCGAAGACGCTTTCTTTTCCAACAAGTTATCTCCTGATCCATGGATGCCTCTTGTTTTCACCGAATCACTTCTCTTCAGCATCACTGTTTTCTCTTCCACATCGATTGTTGTCTTATTATATATCTCAGTCTTGTCTTGACAGAGTAAGGGAGTTTTCTCTGTTGATTCATTGCTTCTTTCTTCGATTCTTTGTTCTTCACCAAAGCTTGAGCTTGGTGATCGCTTCCTAATAGCTTCTTTAGTGCTCTCAGTTCTCGCTTCAGTAGTTTCTTGCACTTTGTTGCTTCCTTCGCAAGGAGTCTCAGACGTTTTACCTTTCTCCAAACCCATATTGGTTCTTGAAGGAAATGTAACCTCTAAAACCAATTGTTGAACCAGCGAATATCCGATAACTCTACTATTGTGGCTCACTGGGAGTGATCTGCATCGAGCCATGCGTTTCATTTTACCTTCTCTTTCCAATTCCATGTTCTTCTCTTCCTTATAAACCCTACCGGTCTCTTTAATCACGTTTGATTCTTGCGAAATATGATTAGGGATCGCCTTATGGGAATTTTCTTCATTTGTAACTTCCTCATCATCAACAACGCGATGTTCTAGTTTCAGAAACTCCTGTGATTCCATCTCAGGAAACCCTTCATTTCCTATTATGGTCTGTTCTATAGCAGTCTCTTGATCAAGCTTTACAACTTCCTCTGAAAGAACAGTTTCTTCTCCCAGAGATTCATTGACCATATTTTCTTCTGTTCCAACAGTTTCGCAGAAGCTTGGAGATACAAAGACAGTCTCATCAATCACACAAAGCTTCTCTTCGTTACCAGACTCTGTCATATTCAATTTGTTCACAACACTCTGAGTTCCAGTTATAGACAACTCTGCCACTTCTGTCGCTTCACACACAAGTTCAACACCTGTTGATGAATGGATACAGAATTGCATTAATGAAAAAACAAATGCCTAAAAGTTTTCTTCCAAATATTAAGAGAGGAGGGAAAATGTCAGATTATATCAAACCTTCTGCAACTAATATCTGTTTCTGAAGCTGCTCATCGTTTTCCATTACCAAGCTTTCCAAGCCAGTCGGATGCACCTCTTCTTCCACCATTTTCACTTTTAGTTCACTGACTAATTCTCTGCTTTGTATTTTTGCTTCTTTACCACCGTCAGGAAAGATCTCTTTCTCTTCCACTTCTTCTCCATCATGCGTGGTCTCTACGGAAATAGAGTACAACGAAGACATACCATTGCTTTCTAACTCTGAGCTTTCTTTCACTATATCTCCATCTTTTACTTCACCTGCAAGAAATACCTGATCTTCCTTGGTTTCTAACTGGGAGCTCGCTTTCTCTTTATCTCCATCTCTTAATTCACCAACAAGAGAAACTTGATCTTGTGTGGTTTCTAAGGAAACAGAGCCCAACGGAGATATTCCATTGGTATCTAGCTTTGAGCTCTCTTCTTCTGCAATTAGAGAGAGAAGCATTCAGTAAAATCATGGAATAAGAATAAGGCTTTGCTGTTTTACCTGTTAAATTGGCGGTTGCGTTGTTGTTTCCCATATCATCTCCTCTGTTCGATTTCAATGACTCAAAATCTCTAAATATATCTGAGAAGCTGAAACAGAGGCTTCTGGCTGAAGCGGAGGGTTCCACTGTTTATGCTTTGCTTGATTAAAGCATGTTTGGGATTATAATAAATTTTGTTTTTGTGTTAATTAAATGCTTATTCGTTGGCATCACTTTCTTAGGTCCCTACAAAACATTATGAGACCATATGATATGTCAATGTTTCATATTCAATCTTAGTTCTAATTCACAGAAAAAAAAAATGTAATTTCTAATGGAAATATTTGTATAAAATCTGTCCCCGAAAACATATTTTCGACGATTTTTATAAGGAACCCTTATGCCAAGAATAGAATTGTATTAGGAATCTATAGAAAAATTTCGAAAGATTTTAACAAAAATAATTTGTTGAAAATTATAGGTTAAATGTAAAGTTTTAAGCATAATTTCATAACTCGCCTTCAAATCTGTGGATAATGTTGTCAAACAAAGTACAAGTCTCCGAATTTTGATCCTTTTATAGCTTCATTGAGAATAAATGAGAAATCTTGCATAAAATACAAACAAAACTCGAATTTCCAAAGCCAAAATTTTCATTGTTCAATGAACAAGAAGCAGATTCTAAATTGATATCCAAGATTCTTTGTCCCTTGGAAAATATAATCTAATTAAGTTCATATGTTACATATATATATTTTTATCATTATAGAAAAGGTTATATATAAATATATGATTCAATGTTTGGTGAGCAGTGAGACATTAATAGAGTCATAAGAAAATAGAAGAGATAATTGGTGGTGGCCTGTCGGTCGATATGTTCATCCCTTTTAATTGAGGAAATGATTCTTAAATTTTTTATTTATTTATATGAAAACTCTTATGAGCCAACAATGGACCTCCTCTTTAGTCATTTTTCTTATAGTTTTCTCTGACTTTTCATTTTGGATATAAATTATGTATTAGAAGCTACTATATAGCTCATAATTATCTTTCAACTTTTGATTTTTTTTTTCTCATTTACGTTTAAAACACATACTAACATGTCTTCTTCTTTTTTTGCTGGAATTCCTCAAACCACTTTGTTGTAATATTAGAACTCTGCGGAATTAGTTTATAGTATGATAAAAATATATATAAAGAGTATTTATAAATAGTTAATATGCAATTGTTGGTCGGAAATTAGAGTGTGAGTTCGGCCGCTTCATCATGTAATGATTACAACATAGCGGTTCTTCTTTTGTTATTTGTTTCGAATATTTTTGAAGTCATTTTCTTTATAATCCCTTAAATATTCAAATGGAAACTTAATTATAACTATTACGAAAAACCAATGATATTTTTGTTCTATCGTCGCCCTAAATCTGTAGATTATCATTGATAAATTGGTATATGTGTACTAATGTATAATGTATGTGTCCTTGGAGATCAACTTTTAATTTTGGCAGCTATAACACAAAGAAAGGTGAACATTGCAACGAACGTATGACCAAAAACCATCTGTCCAACTATGTTTTTTCTTTGGATCAATAGAAAGTGAAATTTGTATCATTACATCCAAAGATCAAGTTTCATTATTTGCACAGCTTGAGAGGTACTTACAGACACGAACTACAGATTACGTTATATAGACATGGTGAATTGCCCAAATAAACCCTCTCTTCAGAAATTGCCCAAATAGACAGATTACGTTATCAAGTAGATCATTCTTCAGAAATTGGTCCAAGATAGTCACCTTCCAAGCTTGCCAAGGCTTGAAACTCCCTCTCTGCTTCCATCCACTTTGTCCCAATCACCAGGAACCTAACCTTAGCCTGAACCTGAATCCTAGACATCTTCTCATTCATAAAGATTGGGTTCTCTCCCGGGAGATACTTGTAATCCGGCATCTTTGTGTAAGAGAGGTAGACATTCTCGACAGGACCACACCTCATGAAGACACCATGCTTCAGCACCTTGTGAACCACGCCGTTAAGTATCTCTCCTTTGAAGATCTTGAAAGTGAGTCCGCTGAAACGTACTGGGAACATAACTTCTCCAGTGTGCTCCCTGATTTTTCCTTCTCCAATTTTGTCCAGAGTGGTGACAGCCACGTAGTAGCCAAGCTCCTTAGTTGCTTTCTTGGAAGCAAATGTGTCTAGTAACTGTAGAAGTATAGCTCTCTTCAGGATAAGCCCTTTAGCGTCCATGTTTTCAGCTGCAATCATCACATTCCACGGCAACTGGACTTTGAGAAACATGTTTCCAAGCCTTCAAAACCAAATCAAACAAATGTCAATTTGTTATCAAAGAACATATACATTTTTCACATTTCTCTCAGTACTTCAGTTTTTTTTTAAAGGATCTGGTATGCACAATCGCTTTTGGATTCAAATCTACACATGCACCTGCAAAGTAACAATTTCACCTATCTGCGGTATTCAAACAGATAATCGAAAACCGGTTTCGTATTATAAATCTACCAAGATGAACAATGAACTCCTTGTGAATTACAAATTCTGAGCTTTTCACAGGAGAAATGTTTCTCTCAGTCATTTGAACAAACAGTAAACACGCATGTAAGTGTTGAAAAGGACAGATTACTAAAGCTCAATCAAAGTTAGAGTTATAGAAAGAAACGAAAGACCCAAACACAGCTTTGTATCTACATATTACGGTTATGTACCAAAGCAAATATTTTGACACTTATGATTTAAGTTAAACATCATCCAAAACTCGAATGAGAATGTGTGAGAAAAGTAGGAACGAGAGATTGCACAGAAATACTGACAGAGCTATTGAGGGTCTCCAAACTGTGAACTGTATTAGCTCTCTTCCGATCTACAGATCCGGCGAAAGCAAGTCTGGTTTTCACTCGAGTGAATCGGATCTGTCTGCGTAAGAGAACGTTTCTCCTTCCCAGCTACTGGACTTGGGCTACGTGACTTAAAGCTATCTTATTCAAAGCTATTGGGCTTACTTTACATGGGCTTCTTTGCATAACCATATAATGAGCTTCTTTTACATTCTAATATGTAATGGGTAGAAAGAAGGGTTTATTGGAGGGTGTATATTAATGAATGTAGAAATACTAATAGATTTGAAAATCTATATGAATTCTTTGATTTAAAAGAGGAATTACTAAAAATACTCCTTTCAAAATATCCTTTTTTAAAACATATCTTTGATAACTATTTTTTTCTCCCAATTTTTAAAGGAAATTGTAGATTTTGAAAAAACTACATGCTAAAAGAGGTATTTTTGAAAATCCCTTATTTAAAATCACAAAAAGTGGATTTGAAAATTAAACAAAATAGATTTGAATGAAACAAACTAGATTTTAAAATCATATTAGCCAGATTTCAGAATCAAAATTAAATAATTTTTATGATAAGAAATAAAATATAACATGTCTCCTCTACATATTTGATATTATTGTTTCTCTCATGTAATTGACATATTTCCTCGGTTGATATTAGGTTGAAAGAACTTTCACTATTATTATTAGGACTTATTTTTTTTCAAAGATTTATTTAAAAAAATATTGGGTTATGATAAAGTAAAAGTAATTGATCCATTAGAAATAAATTTTAGAATATCAATTGATTAGCGTTCTGGTTGAAGTAAACATAATATTACAGGGTTTTAAAATATAATTTACTAAGTTGTAATTATATATTATTTTTAAAACTTTCTATATCATTATTACATTTTTAATACAATAATTTTTAGTATAAGATAAATAAATAAATTTATTTATTTACTTTTTATTAAAAAGTTATTTTTTAGGAAAATAATGTGAAGTTTATATATATACACACGCTTGTGAATACATCAAATGTGTGAGGTGGGTTATTATTATTTTTAATGTTCTATTATGTATAATATATTATAATAATTTTTCAAGTTTTTTTTCTCATCGTAGGGGTTTTTTTTTTTTTTGAAATCTACACTAATAACAAGGTTTGAGTAAGGATTTCAAACATTTGTATTTTAGAAGAAAATCCATAACCAAATCCACTCAAATCCATTTAAAATCAAATCCATACTTAAATCCTTAATGTTGAATAAAGGGTGAATTTAATTAGTATTTTAAAATCTAACACATGATTTGAATTTGGATTTTAAAACCAATGTTTGAATAATACATGATTTGGATTTGGATTTTAAAATCAATGATTGAATAATTCATGATTTTGCATAGATTTCTAAATCCCTTAAAATCCACCCTCCAATAAACCCCCCTTAGTAGACTTATTTAATTAGGATATATTTAAACTTTTAGTAACTTCAACAATTATAGAATTTCATAAATTTTATACATTTTTAGTGATTTCCACAATATTCTATCAAAGATTTTTTATAGACTTTTATTGGATTATGTGAACTTTGGAGAATATGGTGTTTAGAGTTTTGTTAACTTGTACAAATATTTGGTATTATATTGTTTTTTTTGTTTTTTTTCTAAAAATAATTCTGGTTTTTTTCTTTTGCTTCACTTTAAATAAGTTTGTTTCTTTTACGTTATAAATAATTTTCCAATTTTGTATTCAACATTGGTGATCTTCTCTACTCTTTAGATTGATTATACATTATGTGTCTATGAACTATAATTCATGTTAACAATTGTTAGACTTGTTAGAAGTTTATATCCAAAATTCGTTTCTATGTTTGTTAGTATTGTAGAACATAGTGCTATGTTACACTAGTGTAATATAATAGTGTTACCAAAGACTCCTACACGATTTGTATGTTGATGGATGGCTTAAAATTTTTTATGCACACAATCATTGATAATGAGAATCGGAAATAGGGTAGATATCTAAAGTCAAAAAGCGCACAAAGTGGACCAACAAAGGAATATTAACATCGTGGCCTTTAATCCAGTGACTGGTGGTAAGTTTATTAAATGCAGACGTATATGCACAACCAAGGATCGAGTCCCACCGCCTACAAGATTTATGTAGGAATTTGGCTAATCGACACCAGCGAGAGATGATGAGCGCGCTGGTCAAATTAGGAAGCAATATCCCTTTAGTTCAAAGAGCTTGATTGGCGCAATAATGAAAACATAAATTCCAATCAATATAGCAATGATAAAGAAATCACGATATTCTTTGAGATATAAGGAATGTAATGATCAATAAATACGAGGAAATCACACCGATAATAATCAAGAATAGTTTATCTCAAATCGAAAAAAAGAAAGAGTTCGACTCTAAGAAATAAATCATTCAAAATTTCTTATATTTGTTTGATGAATACAATTCGATTACTCTGTTATTTTATTGTTTGTTTACGAATAAACACTGTAGCATGACAATTCAAAATCTATTTTTATATAAAATAGTCTAGTATTACGATAATTTTCTCTATAGAAATATAATCAACGAACCACCTTCTCTTCACCTGCTCGGTGGCTCACTAGATATAGGAAATTTCAGGAATCCTGAATCCACAAGAAGGTTTTGACAAATGATCGGTCTGTTCTAAATTTCATTATATCTTCTCATGTGTGAAGAACAAAGCTATTGTAAGAGAGGTTAGGGAAACCACACCATGGATTTTGTGGATAATTTGAAAAATGGGAATGCCTTCCATTTCAAAGAAATTCACTATTCCCCATTGGAAGGTTGTCAAAAAGCAAAAGAAGAATCCCTAAAATGGTTTCAAGCTAAAGATTTCTCTTTTCCTTCACAGAACTTTCAGATTCAAAGTGGACTAAGACAGAATGTAAAGTGGCATCCTCTACTTTCATATTGGCTAAAATACAAAACAGGTTTCTCTTAGTCAAAACACTCAAAGCTAGATGCTGCCTCTTAGGTGATAAGGAATAGAGAAGACATTGTTTTGGTGCATAGTAGAAGAGCTATTGCAAATCTAGATAATTTACCGGAAGCTAAATTTAACTCCCTATTATGGGCTCTGGAAAGCATCAAATCCCTGAAGTTAAGCAAGGTTATTTTTGCTTCAGAGGCGTTGGAATTGATAAAAGTGGAGTATCCTAAGGCGTATCCGATGAAAGCGTCTTACTCAAGGGTTTTGTCTCAAGCGTTGAGAGTTCGTCCGAATGCAAAGTTGGTGTATGAACCAAGATCAGCAAATAGAGGCTCAGATCTAATAGCCCAATACAAAAAAGGATCGAAGGCAATCTTTTGTCGTTTCGTGCTCTCCTGCGTGGCTTTGGTATCTCTTTCTCTCTAAGAGTCGATTGGCCTATGTTGTTGACTGATTTCAGTTTTAATCTCTGCTATTTCGTTTGTGTTGCCAATTATGTTTGGCCATCTTTGTGATTGTTGTACGTATTGACTAGTGGTAGGTGTAATGTCTTTACGGGCATTACTTTCAGTTATTACTTTTGGTTCCCTCTCTCTGGAGTGGAAGGTTTTTATTTCTCACCACTGAATGTGCTTCTTATATTATGATGAAAGAAAGAAAAAGTCTAGTATTATGATAGATGCATTTTTTCTTCCAAAGTGTTTTTTTTCTTTGTTAAGGAAATTTCAGAGTTTAGCCTATTATTTTAAAAGACCTTTTTTATAAACAAAAATGTTTAAATTCTAAAACTAATAATACTAAATTCTAACATACTTATAAATATGTTAAATTTATTTTATATGAATAACACATGACTTTATTTTCTTTCTCTTTTTTGCAGGTCTACAACAGACGCCACAATCTCCACCTTTCCGGAGGCCGGTGGGTTTGACAGCGACGCGATTACTCTGGCGACCAGTTCTTTCCTCTGTCTGTGTGAGGGTGACGGTTCAGAGACCAAATGGTCCTTCAAGCCACGGCTTCTATCACCATCGAGGCCTCAATTTTGTTATCATTGGTGAACCTTTGGTGTCCTCTCCTACAGTGGTTGTCTTGCTAACGGTGACGTCACAGTAAACCTTTGATTGAGCTTAACATCGACGACATCTTTTTCTCGATCTCTTCCAGGCAGTGATTTCATGCAGGATTAGGGTTCTGAAAGATTCGGCCGTTATGGCCTTCTTTCAGTTCACAGCCCATCATTTATTGGACTAGTCAATCACAGTTCATTAGAGGTATTTGGTTTGAATTATGTCTTTCATATGTGTAATGCTTTTGAAATCGGGCTAGGTTTTGAGAATTTTTATAGATTCTGGTTTAAGTTTTTTATTTCCTGCAACGCTTTAGCTTTATCTCTTTCTTAGGGATGAGAAATTTTAGGGGTTTGGTTAAAGTCAACTTTCATTGTAATTGTTTTATCATTTCTTTAATCTCGACTGTAATCTCCTATCAATAATAAAATCTGTCATTGACAAAAAGATGAATAACACATGACTTTCTTTAACTTTTAAAAGTCTTCCATCTAATAACATATGACTTTTAATGATTGTTTACAAAATTTTAAAATACCAAAACGAATATTGTATAACAATAATAGAATTTTGGAAACTCAAGATTGAATAATAATAATAAACTCTTTTGAGATTTTAAATTTTGTAAAAATTATAGAACCAGAAAACTCCATATAGTTTTTTGCTATTTTTTAATATATCACAATCATTTTATCAAAAGAAAAGAGAAAGTTACGCAATCAGGCTACAAAACTCACAACAAGCTAGTTCGATCTTGCAACTCTGGTTCTCGACATGTTGAATAGCTCTAGATTCATTGATGATTTTGCATTAATCGCATAGAAAATGATTTATGTTATCTTCGGCAAAATCTTTCATCTTCACTTCCCGATTTAGGTCCACTGGCTGACAAATTATGTTCTTTAATATTGCTTGAGCTTTTATTGCTTTAGCTAAAATTTACTAGTTGCAACTTCTTTGTATTATATTTTATTATATTATTCTTCATCTTATTATTATTATTATTAATTATTATTATTATTATTATTATTATTATTAGACAAGACATGAATAAATGTTGTATTCTCTTATATTTCTCTAACCTTCTCTTTTCTTTTCTTTTCTTGTTAACTTTTTTATATGACTTCTCAAGAATAAGGTGATAATAATGATATTGTTGGGTCTTGTCAAAATGGTAAATTTCCATTTACTGTGAACTTACTTAACTAAATTAGATAAATTAGAGAAACAAGAAACCACAAGAAGAACTTGGAGTTTTGCGACAACATTTACAATGATATAAAAATGATCTTATTCTAGAGTGAGAGCACATCTTCTTGAGATAACAAAGGTTGGTGTTTCATTAGGTAAAAAATCTACTGGGGTCGAAAGTCTCGATATATGAAGGTTAGAAGAAGTGCACGAAAAGAAGAAGAGTAAGTTTAGAAATAAAGAAGTTGTGTTGCCTTGTGAGTGAGCTCTACCTTTAAGAAATGAAACCAAATATCTCTTTAATTGTTAGAGTATTCGGTGTTGAAGTCAGAGAGCAATTGGATCAAGTAATTGCAATGGTTTTTCTATACTAGAGGCTTGCTGTTCAATCTTTCAAGAAAATTGAGGGTTCTGTGCTTTCCAATGATAATAAATTAGGATAACCTTGCTACAAAAGAGAAAAACTATGTGGAGAGCTTATTACAACTTCTTAAAATAATGTGGAAAGAAAAAGGAGTGATGATTGTGTGAGATGATTGGAGTGATCCTACAAGAAAATCTCTTATTAATTGCATTGCTTTCGAAAATGGTCATGTGTTTCTTAAGGATGTGAATTGTTCTGGTGAAGTGAAAGATAACCTATTTATTTCTGATTTGACGAATGAATTTATCAATGAAATGGTTCATCAAAAAGTTATGCAAATTACCACTGATAATGCTGAGAATTATAAGGCGACCCGAAAGATAAGTCTTTTCCACACATCTATTGGACACCATGTGTCTACCTTTGAATAAAATTTGTGCAGCAAAGAATGCAAAAGGGAATGTGCTTGCAAGAAAGCAAAATCTTGTTACCACCAATCATAATTCAAAATATTCTCTTTCACAAAGTTTGTTTTCCTTGTGTTATCTTCTCTATAAGTAGACCAATCATAACATATGACCATGGCTTGAAGGTTTTTTTTGATAAGTTTCATCTCTTGAACATCACAATGATGGAAGCATAATTTGTATCATCAACTGAAAGCAATCTAAGAGGAGAAAACTTATGTTGTAGTTCATGATAAATGCTTTATTGCAAGCGCATCCCCATGATTTTTTTTGATCCAAATTTGTTCTTCATATGTTTTTGCACAAAATTTCTTCAAAGATATGAGATTCTATGATTTAGAAGGTGAAAGTTGAGATCTATAAGAGAGAAAACCGTTCAATATATGAAATTAGTCCCTTCTATGATGTATATATATGAAATATTAGTGGCTCACTTGACAAAAAACGATACTTATTTGTACTATCTAGCTCACTCCTTAAATCCTAGGTATATGATTCTAAACTATATTTTATACTTTTTCTTTTTATTTCTTTGTCAATGCATATTATTTTTTTAGTATGTTGCAGATTTATAATGATGCACAACTAAATGAAGATCTCATAAAAATTGGTCCAGAGCATAACAGAGTTTTGAATGTGTATGCATCATTCTCAAAGAAAAGTGACTTAAAAAAAGATTTAGCATGTATTACAACAACAAGTACTATGAAATCCATCCAAGAGTTGGTGGGCTAACTATGGTGCCTAAACTCCCATCACCCAAAGTTTGGCCTTTAAGTTGCTTAAACAACCTAATTCATCTTCTTGTGTTGAGTGCAATTGGATTACAAATTTATTCATTCATACACTCAATCACTTAGAAGGAACAAATTGAATCCAAGTCGCCCTTAGAATTTAATTTACATCCACAATAGTCTACGCCTTTTATTGAGAAATTATGATAAAAATGACGATGAAAAACAAGATGTGGGATATCTATGGAGATACATTTGATTATATGAAAAATGTGAGATTCTTGCAATATGTACATTTTTTATTAAATGAGCCAAAATTTAAAAATTGTTATAATATAATAGTAATTATTTATCTATATTATTTTATGAATTTATGGGAAACTGATTTTTGGGTATGAGAACATATGTCTTGGGTTGAAAAGAATAAAATAGGAAAATATTTAATGTACGAGTGTCAAAGAGATTCTTAGGAGAAAAAATGTAAAAAGAAAAAATATTGAATAAATTAGTAAAGGGTTTTGGTTAAATACAAATGTTCAAATGGTTTGAAGAAAAACTAAAGCAAAAAAAATTTCAATTAGTTTAACCACAATTGAAAGTAGAAGCCAAACCCGCTACTCACCATAAGTGTTTTAAAGGCCTCTCCTCAGAATAAGATTGAGCAAAAACAGCAAAAGAAATGATTCAAAATCGATCAAGCAAAAGCCTTTGAGAAAAGGTAAAATTAGGATCAAATTATTTGGGTTTAGAATAAAGAAGGATGCAAATCGATAATGAATACTTGGGTAGATGAGATTTTGTTCTTACATGCATCTATTGATTCTTACCTTTAGCATTCTACTAAAGCCCATTCTTTTTCATTGAGAGAACTTATGTTTGTGTTTGAACCTCATGACTGAAAGGGACAATTTTTGGTCCTTAACCTTATATTTAACCTAATGAATTCATTAAAGTTGCATCGCATGATCCACAATTTTAGCTTAATTAATGTTAAAAGGAGTGATGGATTTGATTGCTTGTGTATGTTGAGATCGAACCCATATTGTGTTACGGCAAGTATAGCTAAAGCTTAATTACTTGATTTTCAGTTTAATTTGACTTCTTACTTCAGTTAATAATGACATGTGAGTTCCCTCATAGCAACCTCTCACATCGATCTTATCGGTTGTTTGCTTGAGAAGAAAAAAAATACAAGTCCACGGAGTTGATATGCATTGTAATTAGCTAAATTTTTATACATATTTTAGTCTTTTTTGCATCATTTAGGACACATGTTCATTCATTCTAGCATAGTTTTGCATCTATTTTACATTATTAAAGTATATAATTAGATGTTTGCATATTTTGCTTTTCTGGAGTCTTTCTTCTAAGTAAATGAAGTTTCAGTGAGTGAAATGAGGATAAAGTTTTGATGCGTGAAGTGGAGATGAATCACAAGGAAGGCTGGATGAAGAATGAGGAAGGTCAAGGCATAGAAAAGAGGAACCAAGGAGCCAAGTCAAAGGCAGATTGGCTGGATCACATAAAACCGCGGCCTATCCAAAAGGTGCTCCAACCAAACCAACAAGACTGGCCGGAACAGGGAGCACACCGGCCAAACCGAGACGAGCTTTGGCTGATCCCATCGGACCGCAAGTCAACAAGATTTGCTTTGGCCGGATCCAAGCGAGCACTAACAAAACCAGACGCAGCTCTGCCCCTAATGGCTACACACGATCTAGCCGAACCAAGACAAGCTCCACCCAATACCATTTGTGGTTCAGCTAGACCTGCTATCCATAATACTTTATCTTTACTCTTTTTAGGATCCGACCCAATTTGTCTCGGATCGACTCATCACGTTTTAGGGTTTATTTTTTGCACTATTTAAGGGCAATGACCATTGGTTCAAGCTACCAACTCATTTTCTTTCACTTTTGTGGCAACTTTTCAAATCTTTATCCTTTGGTTGTTGTGTTGAAGATTTGTAGAAGACTTTGATGGATTTCTATGGATCAATGGATCATTTTTTGTTTCATCTTCCTATCAAGAGTTTCTTCTTATCCTCTTCTCCTTTTATCTTTATTATAGCAATCATGTTTATCCATTGCTTTTATTTGTGCTTGAACATGAGTGAGTAGTCACATAATGGATTGAAAGCTAGGTAGATCTAGTGATTTGATGATGGATTCTTGATGTAGGGTTGCTAGATCAATATATCCTCCACTCAAGGTGTGCTTAATGTAGGTTTAGTCTGATCAACTAGTAACCTTGATAGAAGGTAGTTTATTATCCGAGAGGTGTTTGATGAAATACCAAAATGAATCTTTTTATGGGTTTTCCTTCTTTAGCCAGCAAGAGCTGAGTGTTAGGATAGAAAATGATCTTAGTGAACTAGGTTTTAGTGCTTTTCAAGTCTTAGGTAGACAAATAGGAGTCTAGTTTCCCTATTACATCAAATGATGCTAAAAAAGTGGATTAGCCTAGATTGAATGAGTTTCACACCCTAGGATGTATGAGATTTCAAAGAAAAGAGAAGAGATTAGAAGAAATTTGAGGAGATTTAGAGCAAGTTTCGGATTGTAGAGAAAGAGAGAGTTTGAAACGTGAGAATAAGAGAGAGTAGAGAAGAAGATAATTCTCTTGCTTGATTTTAATCAGTTTATAAGGGTCATATATATATATATATATAGGTTACTCTAGGGTTTACATTACATACAAATGAATAAACAATTCAATATTTTATAAGAGGAAAGATTTCTTGCTTTTGGACCACGTGTCTTTGGACCACACATGAAAGGAACAACTCCCAACAGCTAGGAGTCACATAGGGTTTCATTTGAGTTTGATTTGTTGGTTATAGAACTAACAAATGATATTCCAACAGTCATGAGTGATTGACCCTAATATTGCACATTCCTGAAAGTGACCCTAGTTTTGCACATCATTGTTACCTGACCCTATTTTTGCACATCATCAAAACTTTTTCTCTTGATACTTTAGGTTCACTTTTGTAATATCCGGTGACCCTATTTTTGCACAATCCTAAAGATCCTTGGATTTGCACATTCTAACACTCCCCCTCAAGCTTTAATTTATAATACGAGTCATTAAGATCAAGATTGAAAGTTGTAACTCCCCACCTCATTCAAATCCTTAGTGAAAAACCCATTTGGAATAAAACCAACTAAGGGAAAAAGAGTATGGATCATTGTCACGGTTTGGGCATCTCAATTAGCCCAATATTTGAGCATACAAACTCAGACACCTTTGTACTTGCAGCCTTGGTGAAGATATCCGCCAATTGATATAAGCTTCTTGTGTAACATGGTAAGATCTCTCCTTGTTCCACCTTCTCTCGAATCTTATGACAATCCAACTCAATGTGCTTGGTTCTCTCATGAAACTCCAAGTTGGATGCAATGTGAATGGCTGCTTGGTTATCACAATGCATTGTGATTGGTTCTTGAGTTTCTACTTCCATATCCTTGAGCAATTGTTTTAGCCATATAAGTTCATCCATGAGCTTCCTCATAGCTCTATACTTGGCCTCAGCACTTGAACAAGATACCACCTTTTGCTTCTTGTTCTTCCATGTGACTAGATTGCTTCTGAGAAACATGCAATACCCAGTGGTTGACTTGCGGTCTTGTATATTTTTAGCCCAATCCGCATCACAATAACCCACAAATGTTGTGTCTTCATTCCTACCCATCTATATGCCTTGTTCAGGAGTGCCCTTGAGGTACCTAAGGATCCGGTCCACCATTCCCCAATGACACATCTTTGGTGCTTGCATGTGTTGGTTGACCGCAAAACACAAATCCGGTCTTGTGATTGTAAGGTAGATCAATTTACCAACTATTTTCCGGTATTGGTGTACATTTTCAAATGGTTCATCATCTTTCTCCCCCTTGCACGTTGCTTTGTAGGCATCTTCAAGTGTAGTTGATGCTTTCCTTGTACCTACATCACACTCATTTAAAGATCAAGTGTATACTTCCTTTGAGACATGAAGAGGCCTTGCTTGGAACAGCACACTTCAATCCCAAGGAAGTATTTCATTTCTCCTAAATCCTTAATATAAAAAACAGATTTGAGATGTTCTTTCATACCTTGAATACCTCCTTTATCACTCTCGGTGAAAATTATGTCATCAACATAAACCAAAATCACTACAATACCATTCATACTGATGTGTGTGATTTTTGATGGTTTTAGAGTCTTATTTTAGGTTGTTTTGCATCCGTCTAGATAGATTTTCCGTTTACTTAGGTCCTTTTAGGTTTATTTTTCTTTCTTTGCATTTGCATTTGGAGTCTAGAGTTTTATCTAGGAAAAAGAGCAGAAAATGAGCTAAAACTGGAGCTAAGGACAATTGGATCAGCTGCTACGCAAAAAAGATCGTGCAACCTCGGCTATCTTGCAGATCACAAGGCGAGGACTGCTCAAAACGCTCAAGAAAAGATGCCTCAGGTTCCAGCCTCAACCTATCCGCCATGAGGGAAGATAAATCTCTTCATCACAAGGATTATACTCGGACCATTCACCCAGTCTCAACCCTCGAGGACCAAGACAAGAATCACTTCTCGGTGCCCAAGCTGCGCAAGGACTCCGAGGGCAAGACTTACAGAAATTCCTGATTGACCAACTTAAGTCAGTTTGACCGTTAGGGTTATGCAAATAACCCTATAAATACCCTTTAATCACACTCTTATCAATCATCTGTTGTTTAGCTGAAAAACTCTCTCTATTTTTATTCTTTCTATTTAGCTTTGTTTAAGGTACTCTTTATGATTATGTTTTGAAGTTTATAATGAATTAAGTTTATCTTGTTCTTCATCTTTACTTTCTGCAATTTCATTTAAGTTTCTTTATGTTTATGCAATCTAGATCATCCATACTCCTCCGCTCTCACACAATGAGGCGCGAGTAGATCTCGAGGATAGGGAGATCGGAGGTGAATTTGTTGATTCCCTCGCCGTTCTAGCCATGGGCCGTGACCTAGGGCTAGTACCGATGGGAGCGGGACCAAGTGCCTTGTTAGTGATAGCTTGATCCACCGAAGAGAGATCTAGCATGTGGGTCGACTGTTAGACGAGTTGGGCTTAGCTTAATGCTTATGATTTGGCCTGTTCACGGTGAGAGCCGTAATGGATCAGCCGATTTGGATAGGGGTCTTCACCGCGAGAGCGGGTTAATCTAATTTAGTCCCGGTCTATAGATTGCTCAAAAGAGTTTGGCGAGTTGGGATCAGCGAGTTTATCGCCAATCAACCTCCTTATCCTCTAAATCCTTGCCTTTAATTTAATTTTCATCTTATTGCAATTCTTGTGCTCTGTTTTTATGCTATTTTTCTGTTTTAGTCATTTCCATTCTATTTTATTTTTGTCATTTTGTGTATTTTGTCCTATTATCAAGTTTGCAAGCTCACCTAAATATCATAATCTATCGTTGTGACATAATGGTAGGTTACTTGGACTAGGATCTAGTATTAGATAGGTTGTTTACAAGCATCTCTGAGTATTTGGTTCGAAAATTCCCACCTTACTCACCACTATGCTCAATTGATATAGAAGTAGCAAAAATTCTTTTATCAAATTGGCGCCGTTGCCAAATCGTATTTGCTTGTTCCAATTTATAGTTTACTAGTCTTAGGATTAGGTTGTGTGTTACTGATATTATAACTTGTCTTTGCTTCACTCAGCTTGGATCTATAAGGACCAAGCTTCCATCTTATTGACAAGTCGTTGTTTCTATCCTTGCAGGTATCGCAGGTTACCCTCGCATTTGGCACTGAGGGCAGACACATAATCATCACCCTTGCATTAACTCCTGCGAGTTAAGCGAGTAGTCAGTGCGAGTTAGTTGGTTGATTCACACATGATCGAAAGGTTCTCACCACCTTCAGCCACCCATAGACGATATCAACCTTCTCACTCGTGATAACAGACGAGAGTGTACCAGAATGCAACAACAACAGTCAAATCTGGACAGAACCCCGCCTGGAACGACAACGGACGGAACACTTCTATTAGTAAATGAGGCCGTCCATCAGGAGCGAGTACAAAATCTAGCTCGTCTCCCTTGCTGTATTGGTGCGAGCGATGCCCCGAGTACTCATACGATACGGAATGGGATCCAACCGCCGATGATCCAGAACAATAATTTCGAGATTAAGAGTGGACTGATCTCAAAGGTCCAGAACAATAAGTTCCATGGCCTATGCTCGGAGGACCCCCTCGATCATCTCGATGAATTTGAGAGACTATGTACGCTCACTCGCATTAATGGAGTGAGTGAATACACGCTGAAGCTCAGGCTTTTTTCCTTTTCTCTTGGGGACAGAGCTCATCAGTGGGAGAAACACCTTCCCACCGGATCCATCATCACTTGGCCGGAGTGCAAGCACCTATTTCTTACCAAGTTTTTCTCCAACTCACGGATGGCAAAGCTAAGGAACAGCATATCAAATTTTATCCAGCAGAGCACCGAGTCATTGGCCAAGGCATGGGACAGATATAACACCTATCAGTCTCAGTGTCCCCATCATGATTTCTAGGAGGACACTATCCTCAGCAACGTCTATCGAGGATTTCACCCGAGGATACGAATGTTGTTGGATACTGTGAGCCATAGGAGCTTTCTGCAGCAGGAGATCAATGAGGGAAGAGCATTAATAGAAAACCTTGCTCTAGCTGATGGACAGTACGGTGAGGAGTATGACCGAGCTGTTAGGGGAACTTCTGATTCAGACACATCCGCGCGTAAAGAGCTGAAGCAAATTCATGAGAAGCTAGACAAGTTGCTAATGGTCCACACCAAGCAAGTCAATCTTGTGGAGGAGGAAATGGTACAAGAAGGGGAGGATGAACAACTGGAGGAAATTTGCTTTGTTCAGAATCAAAGTAGATCTATACCGTGGGTCAACTACAAGCAAAAATTCAAACTTGAGCTATCAAAGCACAAACGTAGCTAACCCACAAGATCAAGTGTATCCACCAAAACAACAACCTTGGATATCGAAGGAACAATGGCAACAGAGCCTTAAGCCGGCACCAGCTCCAACTCTACCTCCAGCCACATAAGAAGACCAACCGGACGTGATGAATATGCTCCAACAAATATTGCAAAGCCAAACCGCCCACCAAGCGGAAATTACCACGAAGTTTGAGAGGTATATAGCCGAATTGATGCAAGCTATAATGACCTCAACTATAAGTTTGAAACCCTCAACACACGATTGAAGTATATGGAGAGCAACTAAGCATCGTCATCCACTAAAGCCACCGGTCAGCTACCCAAAAAAGCCGTTCAAAACCCAAAAGAGTATACGGCTCAGTCAATCACTCTCAAAACTGGCAAAGTGCTCCCACCAGTGATTGGACCAAAGGAAAACGCTGAGGATAATTTTATTCAAGCTGGAGGGCAGAACAAGCCAAGAAAAAAGCTGGTTGCGTACAACTCGAGGATACAGCTTGCAGGCCTGAGCCGCAAGGAGAGACTAATGATGATCTGGCTACTGGGAAAACTGTACAACTCAAGGAGAGCCCTCGCTCGCCTATGCAGTGAGGAGAAGAGCCAAACTTTCCCAACATGAACGTGACAGAAGGAGTTGCACTTGTGGTTGCAACCAAAGCCAAAGCATCTTTTCCCTTTGCTTTTAAAGAAGAATCAATCAGAGAAACAGAAGGTCCTTTTTGATAAGCAAATGAGCAGCATAGAGCTAAAAATTCCTATCTTGGATGTTTTTGCCTTAATACCCTAATACAAGAAATTTTTGAAGGACTCGCTTAAGGAACAAAAAGAGGAATGTATGGCTGTTGGGATCCGATCATCTGGATCTGTATTGGTACCAGTTCTCCCACATCAGAGAAAAAATTTCATCGCGGAAAATTTAAGTGATCCGGGAAGCGTCACACTTCCATGTGCAGTAGGGCATCTAACGTTCATTACTTGCTTGTGTGATCTCGGAGCATCCATCAGTTTGATCCCACTAATCATTGCACAAAAGCTAGGGTACTCAAACTTCAAAGATTTCAAAATCTCATTGGTCCTCGCGGACAGAACAACAAGAAAGCCGAGGGGACTGCTCGAGGATGTACCAATAAGTGTTGGCAGTTTGCTGGTTCCTACTGATTTGCTGGTATTAGAGATGGATGAAGAACCTACTGATCCACTACTGCTAGGTAGACCTTTCTTGGCGTCAGTGGGAGCTTTGATTGATGTGCGGAACAAGACCACTGAACTGAAGATTGAAGAAGGAGTTGATATGATGTTTGACCTCAAGGAAGGAAGAAAAAGGCCTACGATCGACGGGGAATGCTTTGAGATTAAAGGAACAATAGGGGAATTGACGAGGAAGCAAACAAGGGAGTGCTGGTTCCCTTTACAAACCCATACTAAGAGGAGTATGAAGAGTCAAGCTTGTGACTCTAAACAAGCCCACTTGGGAGGGAATCCCATGTCTATCTTTTACTCTTGAAAACTCTTTTTAATTTTGTTTAAGGTTAATTTGGTCTTGTTTTATTTTGAGAACAATGTTTACTAGTTTATTGTTGTTGGTATTGGGTATTTGGTATTTTGATCTACATCTCAGGTTCAAGGAGCCTTGGCTGCACTCTTGGTAAAATTAGAAGAAGTAATTCCCTCGTTAAGCCAAGAGTGAGCATGCCTGGCACCTAGTCCTCAGAGGCATCAAAGCGAGGAGTAAGAAAATTTGGCAAAGAACCAGGACCCCTCAGGACATGAGGCCGAGGAAGGTGTGCAAGTAGTATTCACATTGCCTTGAACACCACTCATGGACCTACTTGCACACCTTAGTATCCTTTTGTAGAAAGTTTTAGTCAAATACGTCTCATTATGATTGAAATGAACTTACTATTCAGTGAAATCTTGAACATAAAGCTTAGTAGTATAAATGCTTTGAACTGAGCCTATTTTGATAATGTGGTTAACTGTTTATTGTTTTAGATATTACCACAAACAGGGAGCTAATCAGGATTCAGAATAGTCAAAGGGAAAGCAGTAAGAGCAGTGCAAGCCTGGGTTTTTCTGAATGGATAGTTAGGCCTCGGTGTATGCAGCGAGGAGGATGAGCGAGTAGGTTAGCTGAGGAGCACATAAGGACAAAATTTGATTCGGTTCCAGCTCATAAAGTGGGGCCCACGAACTAATAGCTTTGGCAAAATTCTAGGAGAGATCAACTCAAAGTTGGACCAATCCAAGGGCTGAGATTGACCATGATTTCAAAATTCGAAATCAACGAATGGGATGATGCCAACGTCGAGGACGAATGGCGAGCAACTTGGGAGCCGAAATTGTCTCCTTTCTTCTCCCTCGATTGACTCCTCAAAGACCTGCAATACTCGTCTATATATACGGTTTCCCCTCATCAGCTCCCTCATCCAATCTCAAGCACTCAAGCAAACAAAGTCTTTCTCACCACTGACGAGTTTCTCTCTCTCTTTCAAAGTTCGAGCTTTTCCGATCTAAAACCTTGTCAAACATGTCTTCTGGAGATAAAAGAAAGGTGAAGGAGTTCCATAGCAAATTGGTGAATGATGCATTAAGAGTCGAAAGGAGAGAAAAGGCGGCAAAGTTGGAAGATTCACCACCGATCTGCCATGAAAATAGACCTCGCCGATTCATCGTTCAATCGGACGAGGATGAACCAGGAGTACAGACGAGGATCAAAATCCTGATAAGAAGAATGGCAAGGAAATCGGCGGCTGAAACGATGGATTGGACATTAGTCCACGGAGTAGGAAGTTCATCTCAGGTGAAGCGGAAAAGAAAATAGATTGCCTCGCCATCTAATAGCGAGGATAGTGACGAAGACAGTGAGTATGCTCAGCCCTCGCTGATGGACAGCGAGTACGAGAGCGAGGAGGAGACAAAGAAAAAGCTGAAAAGAAGGAGAAGAAAACGAGATACCGCAGAGACATAGAATACTTGAAGAGGAGTGGGTACTCAGAAAAAGAAGCAAGGAAGGCCTACGAGGCAAGAGAGGCAGAAAAGAAAGGGAAGACCGCAAGAGAGGCCAATGACTCCGACTAGGCGAATGAAGGTTTGAAGGCGATGGGGATAAAAGGTACTTACTTCCCACATTCTGGAACCATGAGGAAATTGGGTATCACTGAGGATGTGGATAGGGTGTTTAGCTCGCTTGGGATTAACGTTTGCATGTATAGTGTGGCAAGCTCTTACATTGAGGAGATGTTGCAATACCTCGCCACAGTGGATCTTCATATCTACTCAAAGTCTGAGACAACCAAGATTAAGAAGAATGGACCTGGGTATATAATGTTCACCGTGTATGACAAACTATACGCGGTGACGTTAAAGTAATTGGATTTGATTTTTGGGCTCAAATTCGGAGACACGGCGTACCCGGATGTTGGCAAGAATGATACCGACGAGGTATGGAAGATGTTGTCAGGTTCTGGGGCATATAATTCATCATGAAGCAAGGGAAGTTGGATCCGCAACCTCGCCATCAACTACGCGAGGAGAGCTATAGCTAACGTGATCTTCACTAGGCCCTCCACCTCGCCAATCAATTTCAGGGAGATGCACATGATGGTTATAACGATGAAGGAGATTGTTGGCACTACTCCGAGTGGGTTGCATATTGATGGAGATGAAGGGAACTCCGAGATGTCATTCGTGTTGGCAAAGCACCTCCTCACGTACCATGGAAGAGCAATGATGCAAGCAGAGAGAAAGTCCGAGAAGACAAAGCACATCTACATTGGTGGAGTGGTTGCTCGGATATTGGAAGCGAGGGGACTGCCTTTAAACACTGAAGATTACAATTGGGCTGCACCCTAATTTATGGACATGTGGTATCTTCAAGGGGCAGGCCTCATTGCTAAAGGTGAGGTTGAAAGGCAAGCTGTGTATAAGTTCGACCATCCAGAAAAGAAAGGCTCTAGAATACTTCTGCCTTGCCCAGAATATATTTCGCTGACCACGATAAAGAACGTGATTTTCACCCAACCCCTCGCGGCTCTACTCGGTGAAAACCAGCGAGGATAGCAACCTTAGCAGGCAGAAGAGGAGACAGATGAGGAAGAAGTGGATCCGGAATCTTATCTTTTTGAGGAGTTCACCGATAAAAATCAAGGGACAGCAACCAAGGAAGCCCACAAGCGGATTGGTAAGCTTCAAAAGTTGGGGAAGTGGTTGCTCAAGAAGGTGAAAGGCCTTACAAGGGAAAAGGAGGAGTGACTGAGCAAGCGGAAGAGGATATGGAGAGCAATTGATGGATTGGAATCATCGTTGAGAGGAACAGCACCTCAGCCTCGCACTCATGACTCGCCACCACCAGCGAGGAGGCATTCAACCTCGGCAAGACCCAGGTAAGACCAAGTGCGAGAGGAGCAGTCCCAACGCCAATCAATAGACATGACGCGGGTATACAAGACGACCAGGAAGAAAAGCCAGAAGCATAGGACGGAACAAGAGCAAACGCCTCAGTAGGGTCCCTTGCACGCATCCCTCGCCGATCATGACTGCGAGGAGTACTCGGACAGATAGCAGTACGTCGCACCGTGCGAAGGAATGGCTCCAAGGGGGTACCCAGATCCTCATAATTACACTCTTGAGGATATGAACACCTTAACTGCTCACTTTTTTGGTTTTTAGGTACCAAACTCCAACCCTTTGTACATACATCTTTGTTTTCGTTTTATTTGTCTAGACAACTCTCTCCAACTTCTATGCACACAAGGGACTGTGTGATTTTAGTTTGGGGGAGGGGTCTAGAGTAATCTTACATCGTTTCTTGTGATTCTTATTTTCTATTTTGCATGCATTCGTCTAGGTTGTAAAAATCCGGTTAGATATTTCTTTGTGCATTTGCGTATTGCATTTCATGGCACTTAAGGCATACAAAAACCATAAAAGTCTGAAAAATTTTGAAAAAGAAAAAATAGAGTGATCATGTAGTTGCATCCATTTAACTTTATCTTTTGGTTGCATTCACTTAGGATTCATGCATCCGTAATTGTTTTGTGGGAATGATCTTGATAATGGGCAAAATATTGATAAGTTAAGCTAAGTAACCATTGTGAATGCTCTTGATTGGTAGATAGCTGTTTTGGAAAGTTTTTGGGCAGATCATCGCCTTGGTGAACTTTGCTTGGGTTGTGTTTTGAATAAGTCTAGTTTGATTCCTTCTAAAACTGACTTAAACTTCCAATTTAGAGCCTAGAGATACATCAATACCTTCCTTCTTTAGGTTCAGCATGATCCAAAAGTGTGTGCTTGGTAAATTCCTCTCAAAAGTTAAGTGGAAAATAAGGCTGTCCGCAAAGATTTTAAACCAAGTAAGTGGTAAAGGTGAAGCGGCTAGAAGGATGCGTAAACCCGTAGCTTTTCATGTCCGTGTATATTCGATGCTTACTCCATATGCGGGTTGGTGGAGCAACTTGGAAGGAAGCCTAAACCCATAACCTTTCATGTTTGTGTAAGCCAACTTCGGAAAAGCGAAAAGGACACATAAAAAAGAAAGAAAAAAGAAAAAAAAAGAAAGAATGGATAATCAGGCAGCAAAATTTTAATGAGAGGGAACCATTTAAGTTGAAAAATGATCATGCTAAGCTTAGGGAAGTTGAATTATGTATAGGCCTGGGTATTCGGGTACCCGTACCCGATCGAGTTGGGTATTTCAGGTTTTGGATATTTCGGGTTGACTCATATAAGACCTGATTCAGGTATTTTTACGGGTTCGGGTTGGATTCAGGTATTTAGTTTCGGGTTCGGGTCGGGTTCGGTTCTTATAAAATACTCTATTTCGGGTCAGGTTCGTTTCAGGTTTGGGTCGGGTTCGGATATCCGTATCTTTAATTAATCGTTTATAGAATTTTTTTTAGAAAAAAACTACAATTTTTTTAAAGAAAACCATAATTTAATTAAAAAGTTTTATATTCAAGTTTTTTTGGTTATTTCGATTCTAAAATGAATAATATATATAGATTTATAGTTAAAATTTCTTATATTTGTGTAATTAAATGTATATATATATATATATATTATTTTTAAATATATTATGTATTTCAGATATTTCGAGTACCCGTTCGGGTTTTGAGTTTTACCCGATCGGGTCCGAGTACCCATATTCTTGTGATCCAAAACCCATTCAGGTATTTTGCAAGTTTTGGTTCGATTCGGTTTTGGGTATTTCGGATCGGGTTTAGGTCGGATTTTGGATTTCGGGTATTATGTCCAGCCCTAACTATGTACTTGTTGATTCTCTAGGTTATTTAGAAGCATCTCTGAGTATTTGGTTCAACAATTCCCACCTTACTCACCACTATGCTCAATTGATTTGATAGAAGTAGCAAAAACTCTTTTATCTCATACCTTGTAGAGTGAAGAGTGTATGATCAGCCTCAGACTTTCTAAAGCCATGGTCTCTTAGGGTATGACTCAAAATTGTGATACCAAGCCCTTGGAGATTGCTTAAGGCCATAGATTACCTTCCTTAGTCTAACGTTTTCGGGTACCACAATGTGTTCTAAACCTGGTGGAGGATGCATATACACTTCATCTTCAAGTTTTCCTTGTAAGAATGAATTCTTGACATCCATTTGTCATAGATCCTAATCAAGATTAGTAGCTAAAGATAACACAATAAGCACCGTATGGAGTTTGGCAGCCAGTGCAAATATGTCTTGATAATCCTCTCCATAGGTTTGAGTGAAGCCTCTTGCAGCAAGTCTGCCTTATGCCTGTCAATTTGGCCATCACTCTTGCATTTGATTATGAAAATTCATCTAGAAGTCACGCCCTTCTTTCCAAGAGGCAAAGTAGCTTCCTCCCAAGTGTGGTTGCAGTCCATAGCTCATGTTCATCCCCAACAGCATCACGCCAGATCTTGTGGTCTTTAGCCTCCTCATAGGTCCTTGGCAAAAATTGTTTGTGAAGTTGAGTGATGAAAGCTTGATGCTCAATAGGAACCATCACAAGGTTGTATACAACTTGTTGTGGATGAGTCACCACACTGTTGTTGTAGTATACTCTTGTATTAGTGCTGGTTCAGCCATGTCTTGTACATTATTTGTATCCATATTATGCTGCTCTAGCTCTAGTTCTTGGTCTATATGTTGATCGGTCATTGGTTGCACCTTTTCTTGAGTGTTTTCATTATTTTAGACAATAGGCTCTGAACTAGGAGTCTCCTCATCATGTGCTTGACTAGTAGGCTGAGGTGATCCATTGTTGTCACATTCTTGGTGAGTAACACCTAAGTTAGTACTTGAGCTGCCAATCCCAAGTTTTCCAATATCATTCTAAGACCCATTGCTCTATCTGATTCATTGCAAGTTAAGTCTTGAAGCTTAGACCAATCTTTTTCCTCATAGAAGCCCTTGTTTTCCATGAATTTAACATTCTTAGACACCATAAAGCTTCGTGTTTCCGGTATATAACACTTGTATCCCTTTTGAGTGAAGGAATAGTCAATGAACATTCCTTTGACACTTTTTGCCTCAAGTTTGTTTCTTTGTTCTCCTGGAATAAGAACAAAACAAACACACCCAAATACACGCAAATGATTAATAATATGTTTAACTTTGTTCAATACCTCAAAAGAAGACACATCATGGAGCACTCGGGTTGGAATACGGTTGATCAAATAACAAGCCGCTACAACTGCATTACTCCAAAAGCGCTTAGGGACATTGGTGTGGAACATCATTGATCTAGCCACTTCCATAAGGTGTCTATTCTTCCTTTCGGCCACTCCATTTTGTTGTGGAGTGTATGGACAAGTCGTTTGATGTATGATGTCTTGCCTTGCAAGGAGTTTCTTGAATTTATTGCTTGTGTACTCTCTTCCATTATCGATCTTAGGATTTTAATTTTGGCACTATATTGATTAAACACATAAGATTGAAAGTTATCAAATGCTTCAAGAACTCGATCTTTACTAGTTAACAATGTTATCCAAGTAAATTTTGATTTTTCATCAATGAATATCTCGAAATACTTATCGTTTTCTCTAGATTCATGAGGAGATGACCACACATCCGAATGAATAAGATCAAAACAATTATCATAAACGGTTGAAGACTTACGAAAACTGTTTTGCAATGCTTTCCAAGAATACAAGCCTCACAATTTTCATTTTTAAATACAACATTAGGCAACAATAAATTTAAATCTTGTGCGGATGTCCCAAATGAGCATGCCACAACACATCATCATCTAAAGTACTACTAGAGTTCAAAGCATTAGAATTTAAAGCATTGAAATGAATAAAACTAGCTAACCAAGTATGTAATGATAGATTTGGATTGCGCTTGATATCTTCCAACAAGTACAATTCATCCTTGGTACCACCTTCTCCAAGTACTTGGCCGGTCTTAATATCCTAAAAACACACCTTGTTAGGATCAAATATGGCCTTACAATTAAAGTCACAAACAACCTTGTTCACACTTAACAAATTGGATTTAAAAGTCGGCACATAGATGGCTTTGGTTTCCTTATTAAATAGCTTCAAACAACCAATGCCTTCAATGGGAACTTTCTTGCCATTAGCTATAATAACATTCCATAGAGTAAATTTAACATTTTCAAGTAAATTCACATTGCTAATCATATGATGAGTGGCTCTGAAATCAACAACTAACGACCCAAGAATTTTTGAAACATGAAATGAGTTACCGAAATCCTTTAATGCTTTGATGAGCTCTTCAAGGTCTGACTTCCTCACATAGTCATCATGAGCTGCAGCCATAACCTCAACCATTTGAGAAGAAGAACCTGCTTCCTTGTTGCTTGGATTGTCCACACCTTCAGTAGCAAGGTTAGTCTTTGGCTTGTTAGACTAGTTTTGCTTAAGATGAGGGTGAAGAATCAAGAAAATATCCTTGCCATGCTCTTTATTCTTGAAGTGGTCACAAAACCAGACCTTCTTCTCCTCCGGTTTGAATGTTGGCCAAGACAATCTCCCCTTTTCCACCAAGAAGATTTTGACATCCTTGTTCTCTTTGGACTAAACCGCATGCCTCATCCAAATTAGATAGCTTATCTTTCCTCAAGAGATGACAAACAAGGTCACCATAGGCTGCGTTCAAGTTGATCATCATCCCAAATACCTTGTCTTTCTCGAGCCTTTCACTTATCAACATTGGATCTGCCGTAGATGGCCTTAGCATCTCAAGTTCTGCCCAATGAGACCTATACTTCCCAAACCATTGAGTGGACTCCATATCTTCTTGTTTGAGGTTGTCTCGGGCCTTCTTAACTTCATATACACGGCTGAGGTTGGAAAAATTCTCATACACCTTCTTGAGAGAGTCCTAAAGGTGTTTAGCACTCTCACAATGGGAGTAAGCTTCATAGATGGCAGTGTCAAGGAGGCTTTGGATAATGACCAGAGCAATTTGGTCATCTTGGTACCACTTAGCTTCATCCTCTCTAGCAGCTACAACCACACCCAAGCTCCCTTCATCTTCCTTAGCTTTCCCACTTACATGAGCCGCCTTCTTTGGAGCTCCAATTTCAACATGAGCCCAAAGCCCTCGACTCCTTAACACACTAGTGACTGCCCTTGACCAAATCAGGTAGTTAACACCCTTAAGATTCACATGAACACCCAGAAATTTCAAGTTATCCATCGCAAAAAGAAGAGACACTCTATTACCTAATGGTTAAAAGAAAAGCTCTCAAGAACAACAATGAATTTTTGCAAATAAGAGATCCTTGGGACCTTAAACCAAATAAAATCTAGCCTAGGATGAACCTGGCTCTGATACCATGTGAGATTTCAAAGAAAAGAGAAGGGATTAGAAGAGATCTGAGGAGATTTAGAGCAAAAAGAGAGAGTTAAAAACGTGAGAATAAGAGATAATAGAGAAGAAGAGAATTCTCTTGCTTGATTTTAATCAGTTTACAAGGGTCCTATATATATACATAGGGTACTGTAGGGTTTACATATAAGAGGAAAGATTACTTGCTTTGGGACCACATGTCTTTGGACCACACATGAAAGGGACAACTCCCAACGGGTAGGAATCACATGGGGCTTTATTTGAGTGAATTTTTGGTTATATAACCAAAAAATGATGTTCCAACAGTCATGAGTGATTGATCTTAATTTTGCACATTCCCGAAAGTGACCATAGTTTTGTACATCACCGTAACTTGACCCTATTTTTGCACATCATCAAAACTTCTTCTCTTGATATTTTAGGTTCACTTTTGTAATATCCGGTGACCCTAATTTTGCATATTCCTAGAAGTGACCCTAATTTTGCATAATCCTGAAGATCTATGAATTTGCACATTCTAACAGGATGGTTCTTGTGTTATGAACCCTTGATTTTCTTGAATATATTCTTGAATTAGATTGTCTAACCATAGCTCTTTTGCTTTTATCATTATTTTATTTGCTTTGATTTTATTTAAATTGTTAGTTTTAATTTTCACCAAAAACCATATCTATCTACTCTAACTTGAGTATATTCCTTGATATTGGAATGTGTTAGTTCTAAACTCCATGTGGGTTCGAAACTCAAGTGCAACCAACAACTAGTTGTTCGTATTTGTTGTATTTATTTGATTGTGTGCAAAAGCGAGCACGTTATATATCAACCGAGCTTCAAAGTATGAAGATGGAGAAAAAAGTGTTATTGAAATGAAAATAAATATGCTGAATAGCAAAAACCAGATGAAGTACACTTCTATGTAAGCAAATAAAGCTGGAATCCTGATTTGTTATTGTGGTGTTGGAGGTTTAATATTGAAAGACTTATTTCCTCTTGGTTGGGTATATGATGTGCTCAATAGAGTAGAAGAATATGTTGAATATGACAAGCTTGTGAATGTACTTGAAACAGAATTGGACCAATGTTCTTGTTTTAACTCTGACACTCATATCGACATGGACAACTGTAAATTGTAAAAGGTTGCGTATTGAGAAGGTTTAAAGGACAATTATATGTATTGTCTAAGTATACGGGATGTTGAACAAGATCATTTGAAATATTTTCAGCATCATTGGGTAAAAGATGAGCATGTGGTTGTGAGAAATGTGCTTAAAGTTACATGTGGTTTAAAGTGGAACCAATGGTACTGTTTCGTGTCTGCTGCCAGATAAGCCATGTCAAGTATGAACAAGTTAGGGAAGTTGATGTTGATTGTATGGACTTTTGTGAGGTCAATGTTTTTATTAGAGATGTTAAAATGGGCTTTAAATCTAATAGGTACCCAGAATCCATTAAAAATTACAGGTTTTTAAT
Source organism: Lepidium aucheri (assembly GCA_900406435.1). NCBI lineage: Eukaryota > Viridiplantae > Streptophyta > Magnoliopsida > Brassicales > Brassicaceae > Lepidium > Lepidium aucheri. The sequence goes on along the minus strand of OVBA01000014.1, from coordinate 85,115 downwards.
CTATTTTTGAGCCCAGAAAAAATGGGTTCAAATCAAGACGGATATCCATTACTCTAAAGTCCTATATGCGTTTACCCTATTGGGTAAGTCTAATTTTTTTTTTCATCTCTCCTCTTTTTATTTTCTCTTATTATTTTACTCTCCCTCATCTTTTCTACTATTTCTCTTCATTTTACTCTNTACTCTCTCTCCTCATATTACTCTCTCTCCTCATATTACTCCCTCCTCCTCATTTTACTCTCTCTCCTCATTCTACTCTCTCTCTTTATTTTACTCTCTCTTCTCATATTACTGTCTCTTCTCATATTACTCTGTCTCCTCTTTTTTCTTTTTCTCTTCATTTTACTCTCGTTCCTCATTTTACTCTCTCTTTTACTCTCTCTCCTCATTTTACTCTTTCTCCTCATTTTACTCTCTCTCCTCATTTTACTCTCTCTCCTCATATTATTCTCTCTCATCTTTTTACACTCTCTCCTCATTTTACTCTCTCTCTCCTTATTTTACTCTCTCTCCTCATTTTACTCTCTCTCCTCTTTTTTCTCTCTCTCCTCATTTTACTCTCTCTCCTCATATTACTCTCGCTTCTCATTTTACTTTCTCACCTCATATTACTCTCGCTCCTCTTTTTAATCTCTCTCCTCTTTTTACTCTTTTTACTCTCTCTCCTCATATTAATAACTCTCATCTTTTTACTCTCTCTCCTCATATTAATCTCTCTCCTCATTTCGTCCTTTTATCTCTTTTTACTCTCTCCTCTTTTTAGATTTTTTTTCTTTTTTTATAAACTCGGGTACCCACGGGTACCCATGGGTTACCCTATAATTTAATGGGTAACCCAAAATTGACTGGGTTTTTTTGGGTTTTTTAAACATGGGCTTTTTAAACACGGACTTAAACTGGGTTTGGGTCAGACCGGATTTTTTTACCCATCACAACATCCCTAGTTTTTATTTTGGATTATGAATTCTAATTTTAGTCCTTAAGATTCGATATAAGCTTATGGTTTTTTGTCTGCTGATCCGCAATTTCATTTTATATCATTCTGTTATTCTCTCTAACTTCATATTTCATTTATATGTAACAATAAAAATGGTATCAAACAAAAAATTTGATCATTCACATGATAAATTTACCTCTGAGGATAAGCTTTAAAAATATGAAAACTTTGTTTATAAACATTTTGTACGAAATTTACTGTTGCGGGATGGGAGACTTTCCAGGGTTTAAAGACATGCCTTGATCATTCGTAATAGAAGCTGAAATGTTGAAGCTGATCCTAGAGGGTTGTGGTCCAAAAACCATGAGTGTAATGTGTTGTACGCACCATTTTTAATAAATTTTGGTTGAGTCGGAAGGAGATTTCTATCTCTACAAGTATTGATCTAGTAAAGATACAGAGGGAGAGAGACCAACACATTTTTGTGAGAGAAATAATACTAAGTCCCAAAAATCCTGTAAAAGAGTGTTATATGAAGGTGCCGAAGAGGAAATAAATAAAGCTGAATCTTAATGCACGGGATCTCATCAAAATGCTCCAATACAAAAATGTGATTAAAAAAACAATAATTAAATCTCAAAAAAATTCAACACCGGTGTCTGTTCATATACGCTTTCAAGATCTTACAATAAGACGGTTTAGTGAGAAATACTTAAAAAGAAATGATCATGTTATTAATATACGAAAACAAAGAAAATGTGTTGTGTCTGCCTTAAACCGGAATCTTTTCCGGGAGTTTGTTATTTCCGGTTAGAGCCAAACTGTCGTAGTAATCGACAAGCACTTTCCAGCCTCCTGGACACATAAATCCATCTGGAGGATTTTCTCTAGTCTTTGCTAATGCTCTCATCTATAAATCACAAACAAGAAAACAATCAGAAATTATTCAATACTCTTTTAAGATCATTAGACAAGTCTCAAAGTGGTTCTCAGATTAGATGTTGAAGTAGTACCTTAGTGCCAGAAATGAACAAAAAATCTTGAGCTCTTGACGGATCAAAGAAAGCCATCTTGCCTTGTGTCTTATCGTAAGCAGCAACCTAAACCGATTTAATAACCAGAAATCAGAACTTGAAATAATATGTTTGAGTACTATTCTACAGATAATATATTTACCCTGAAAGGAAGAATGTTGAGTCGCTCGAGTCCTGGAGCCATGCTTAGTACTTTCTTCCCGTGATCAGCATCATAGAGATCACGTTTCTCCACGGGATGACCCATCCCAGCTGGATCTCTACCTACAATGTAGAAGTTAGCACCCGCATTTATCCTAGCCTTTGCGTGCCACTGCACTTCGGTTGGACCAGCATAGAGCATTGGAGATGGGAATATGGAAACCACAGTCGTTTCTGGATCAAGAACACCATCTTCTAGCACCTAATTAAGTCGTCCAAGTAACATGTTTAGCATATCTCTCAAGTATAAGGAACAAGGAACCAATACACAAAAGAGAGTTTTTGAACGCATTTACCTTCTCGTGCTGTTTCATTCTCCAGCTTAGAGGAACATCATCCGCTTTGGTGAATCCTCCCAGCGGATGAAGCAAAAGGATTGGGTTTTTGTATCCCATCTCAAGTAGTCTCCGGCGAGTATCAGTCATAAGAAGGGCGTGCCCGTTGTGAACCGGGTTCCTAAGCTGGAATGCAAAGACAGCATCCGCACCACGTTTCTCAAGCTCTTTGCGGAGTTCAAATGGCGAAAGCCTAAACCTATCAAGCCCGTCGTTGTACTTGACAGGTTCTAGAACCTCAAGATCGCCACCAATGAGCCAGTTTCCGGCATTGCTTATCGCTTCTTCTGCATAAGGCAAGCCCGGTGCAGTCGTGCCCCAAGTTCTCGCAATCCGTTCTTCTTTAGGATGTTTGTAAATCTCAATGCTGAAATGCACACAGAAACATTAATTGCTATTCAGTGATCTTTGTATGCAACTTTGATTCCCAAAACTGTGTAAGTAAAGCAACAACGAAACTAGAAAAAGATCAAAGGTTTGTTCCCTTACTCGTTAAGGATAGCGATGGGAACATTTTGGGAATCGACAAGAGCAACTCGTTTGGACTCGCCGATTAGTGCTTTCTGTTCATCATGGATTGCAAGAACAATAGGCACAGACATGTTAACGATGGATCCGTCGTCGAGATGAAGCAAATTAAAATGAAGAGTTTGAAGAAACTCAGATTCCCTCATAAATCCTCGAAGCGGACTTGCCCAACCTTCACTCAAAACATGCATCCACTGCATATCAATCGCCGTCAATTTCACCTTTGGCAAATCCGTCGCTTCGTGCTTCTTCTCTCTTCGTCGCGGTTCTGATACCACGAGATCAACAAGTTTCCCACCATCTGGCTCGATTAGCCCAGCTCGTACCCGGAGGGTTCTTAAGCTACGATTTCTCGAATTCGAAGCAAATGAAACGAATGATGTTATGGAATCCGATTTGTGGGATTTGCTCAGAGGTTGAGAAAGGAAAGAAGTTGATTTAGGTAAGACGGTGGATATGGAAGCCATTGAAGAAAACAGCGTCTGAATTTTGAATCTTGTAGCTTCAAGCTCTCCTCTTTAATGGAGAATGAGAATCTGATTTTGATTTTTCTAAATTCAATTTTGAAGGGGCAAATGAAGTGAGTGGGGCTTTTATAGATTTAAGTACCGTCGTGCTCGGGCAAATGTACCTGGACACTTGTCTTTTTTATAATTAATACGACCATATATTTTTATATAAATATAAACAATTATGATGAATACATAATTTATTTGGTTAAGACATTCAAAATTGTATACAGTATATATATATATATATACTTTTTTCGTCGAAATACACAGTATATATTTAAGAATTTGATAAATAATATGAATACAATTTGAAGTTAGGACCGATGCTAGAATCGAACTTGGCTTCGGACCACCACTTTGCTCATGAGTCATGACGATGTTTACTATGCAAATAATCACGTGAAGGACCATCCCGCTGATATGAACTATATAGTAAAAAATTACTAGTAGTGTACATCTTCATTTTTGAAGCCAATATCATAAAATAATGCTGGCTTAAGAGAAGTAAGTATATTTAATTGTTTATTCGATCACATTTTTGTTGACTAATTATGGAGCTCATCACTTTTGACCCGACTTTATCTTGACCTCAAGCTACCACGAAATTATCCTTTATTTTTTAGTTTCTTTATTGACGGCGAAATAATTTATGGGTAGTTATTATGTCCATCCTTTACAGGCCAAAAATATTAATTAGACGACATTCAAATTTTTAAAGATTTCCACATGACCAAAAGAAAAGAAATATTTAAAGATTTCCAGAAAATAAGAGAGAATGAGAGAATGAAGCAGTCGTATCAGTTTGTTGGTGGCTTTAAGGACTCCCATTCAACATGTGCTAATAATAAACCAGGGAGGTTTGACCTACCCTCATTCACTCATAGTTTTTTTTCTTTTTCTATTTTTTTTGTCATGTTAAATTTATACCAATAATAAGAGTTGCAAACTTTGCTTTACAAAAGATTAATTGTTGACTATAGTGGTGGTAAATTAGGCCCTAAGTTATAATTTTTATTGATTAGAGATACAGCCAAAACAAAATTTAAAAAGAGAAATAGAAAAAAAAAACGGATCATATGGAGACAATTGCGAATGGTGCTATTCATCTCAGTCTTCAAAATAGAGCAAGAAGTAGATTGTGAAGCAAATATAAGATGATTACGTTCTCTCCAAATTGTGTAAATGGAGAGTCGTAGTAGTAACCTGTGAATTATTCCAACATAGTGTGAAGGTGTTGATCTAGCTTTTGATACCCATTGGCAAGCTTCTAGCAGAGCATATGACAGCGCAGAAGAATTATTAGAGTAGGTTCTGACCCCAACCTATGAAAAAAATCATATTCAAAAAAAAATGTGCATACGTTTCCATGAGAATTATAAAGAATACAATATGATGGGACATTATGTCCCTAAACTCGCAATCTATCCTAAGTATTAATCTTTTTTTAGACGTCAACCAATGGATGAAAGAGAATCTTGGGATAGCATGAGTAAATCATACAACCTTACACCACAGAACAATCCCCGAAACCTCACAAATTTGAGACCAAGTGTTGGTTGTGTAGAATCTTTCTAAGTATGAACCTGACCGTTGCTTTCAAAAGAACTGATTAGCACCTCTGTTGAGATGGAGAACCTGAAAGTCTATTAAACAAGACTGCAATGCCAATGCATTTTTTGATCTTGCTAAAGGGAGTATCCATCAGATAGCATCTGAAGTGTCCTTGACCTTAGTCTCCTTAGCAATTCTTAGCTCTTTTGGACCTCCCACACCAAACATATCTAGGAAGGGGCCTAGAGATGTCCATGAGTTTATCCAAAAGGATGCCATAGGGTCATCCCTAACTTTGCAAATAATGAATTTCTTCACCACATCTTTGACCTCCAATAATTTGTGGATGTTCTAAAAAGCCTAGAAAAAACATTCATAAGCCAATAAGTTTTCCTTCAAATACATTGTGATCCAGCCAAACAACCCACAAGGATTTGGATAATGAGAATAAAGTCTACACTTGCTTTAACTGGAATACAGCTGCAAACTCATGTAGCAACCTAACTCCAAGCCCTCCCTCCATTTTTGGCCTACAAATATCTCTCCAAGAGACTCTTGATGAATCTGTTGTATTTTTCCAAAGAAAAGCCGGCTACAACGAGTCTATCTTGGCATAGAAAGCATTTGATAGTACAAACGCTTGACTCAAGAACAACACTTTTACATAAATGATAGCAGTAATCAATCATATTTTGACAGCATAAGAAAAGAATTTAACAGTCCAAAAATTGAAACTTACTAGTTATATGCTCGATGATCAACTGAAGGGTTGCCAAGTTTAGCTTGGATAGCTGTAAAGGAAGTCTTAATTATCGAGTAGGAAAGGACCCTTTACAAATTCCAAGCATTTGGGAGGCCTTGTCAAACTCTTGAGAGGTGCAACCTACCATGAATAGTTCATATTCAGAGGGGTCCATGTATAAACCTAAGAAATACTTAAAGCGCTGAATCGTTTGAGCTATACCAAGTAGTGATTGTTGTGATCCATTAGTAAACACAAGAAGGTCATCTGCAAATGATAGGTGAGAGACACTGGGTGATACACAACATATGAGGTTGAAATACACCATCCAATATTCCTTTATCCAACATCCTTGATACACCACCATGACCATTATAAAAATATATGGAGATAATAAGTCTCCTTGTCTTAAACCTTTATTTCTTGGAAATAAGCCTACTAACTCTCTATTAACCACCATCACGAATCTCGGGGAAGTTATACATTCCTTTAGCCAGGTTATATACAGACGAGGAAACCCTTGCGCCTCTAGGATCTTAAGCATTAAGTCCTAGGATACCGTATCAAACACTTTTCAAGTATCCACTTTTAACATATCACTTTTTGGTGATGATGGTTTACTATAATTGCAAATAACATCCATGCTAGTAGAACAATTTCTCCCAGTTTCTCCCTTTGAGGAAAATTGTTTGATTCAGAGACACATATTTTTGAAGAATGGACTTCAGTCTATTAGCATGAATTTTTGCAATTACCTTATATGCAAAATTTTCAACAAAATATTGGACATTATTCGAATAACTGGCATGCCTCAGAGGTCTTAAGAATTAGGCATATGGAGGTATTATTTAGGTTCTTCAAGAGCGTACCCGTGGAGAAGAACTCTCTCACATCCAACATCTTATCTTTACCCATAACAGACCAGGCGGATTTGAGAAATTCTAATAGAAATCCATCAGGTTTTAGGCATTTACTCGCTAGCATGAAAAATACAGTGTCTATCACTTCCAACAAATTTGAGCACTTAGCTAGAGAACATTGAAACTGCAGTAAATCCTGTAATTAATCTATTTTAACAGGAAGTGTAGGCAAATCTGAAACCCCAATAATAACCTTGAAATAACCCTCAACATGAAGCTTTAGTTCATTTTTCTGTAATTTTGCAGCCAGTTTCATCCATTAGATAGTAATATGGTCATGAGAGTTACGTTGAACCATCACTTTATAGAAGAATGAGATGTTATGATCCCCCAATTCCAACCATTGTATCTTCGACTTTTGGCGGTCAAAATTCTCCTCTACAAATAATAGCCTTTCCCACTCCTCTCTAGCAATTGTTTTCTCATTAGCCAGGCTCACAGATAGAGCAATTAAAATCTGCCTCTACAACTCAATCACTTTCTTCTCTTTCTCTTTTACACTTTCTGTTATACAATTGTTGTTTTGCTTGTTGATCCACCTTAGTCATGTCTTGAGAAGCTTCAATGAATGCACTAGTATGAACTGAGATGACCCCATAATGTTATCAGCTTTCCATTCCACTAAAAGATGCTCTAGAAAACTGAGATGATCTGCAACATGATGAAAGTATTTGAATGATTTTCACGGCTTACTCTTGAGACAGGGAACTGAGAATACACATGGAGAATGATCTGATTGGCTGAGTTCGATAAATTTTGCGAACGCATCTAAAAAAGCGTATCCTAGTGCTCATTAATTAGTGCATGGTTAATTATCTTAGAGATTGGATCCTCAGTTCTATAGTTCCACCATGTGAAAGGAGGCCCCTTACCTGGGGTTTCAAATATATTGGAATCGTGCAAAGAAAGCTTTAAGTTAGCGACCCCATCCATATCAACATCTGCCTGATGCAATGAGTAATGAGTGAACTTGATAATTTGATTGAAAATTCAAACTACTACCCACGATGATCTGTTTAATGGCATGGAAGCATTGAGCTGAATCAGTTTTTGCCACAAGTCTGAGCGCTCCTCAACTTAATTAAACCCATAAACAAATGATACTATGGGGTTTACATTTTCTCCCATGAGAAATACTCTACAAGTGACCATTTGAGCTGAAACTTCATAGACCACAACTGATACTCTGAGATCCCAAGCAACTACTATCGTTGTTGATTCATAACTTCCAAAGTTCACTTACATTTTTCATCCATTAGGAACGGCTTTTTCCAACTTTATAGGATTTCTCTGTTGTACCTTAGTTTCAAAAAATGCTCCAAAAAGTAGTCTATGGTAATTAATCCAAGCCTTAGTTATAACCTGCCTTTTAGCTATTTAATCCCATAATTTTCCACCCAAAAAGGATATAAAGAAGTATTTATTGAGATACCGCAGTCCGACGACTGCTAGACTTGCGAGATACCAACAAAAAATGCTCATATGGTTCTTTCCTCAAAGTCAAAGATCCTATAGATGAACCTAGGACATCTAATATTTTCTCAGATACCTTGTTCAACACTAGCAACCATATTTGGGCGTTGAACTACCTTTGAGTTTGGAGTCACTGCCCCATAACCGCTTGCAACCAGGTTCTCAGCCACTATAAATTCTAATCGTTTAATTATTCTACCAGCATCCACAACTCGAATTTGGACTTCCTTTAAGGATGTATTCACTACCACCACACCATCTTGAAATAAGATTCTCTTGCACAACTTTCTGAGCTGCAACATTTGCCGGCTTCACAGCCTCATTTCCCTGAATTTCTCTTCTTTTTACCGCAAGAACAATCTCAATTAAAGGGTCTAGAATAATTTCTTGAATTGGATTAGGAAGGGACCTTGGATCCTAAGATCTTTCCAGCATCTGGCCCAACGAGCGATGGCACCTAGAGGCATTCACATGATGACTTATAGACCTCCTCATGGCTTTGTCGAGAGACTATTTCATAGCATCTATAGAAGAAAAAGTTATTTCTTTGCTTGGCCTCTTGGTAGAAAAAATCCATGGATATGTGACCTCAATCTCAAACTCTCGGCCATCACTGTATTTGGAGATAATCTTTTTAGGTAGATCTTGAAGTAAGTCCACTTCCACCAGAACTTTGGCCACCTCAAAGTTTGTTTTCCTTTTTGTCTCGGGATGCAGAGCTTTAGGCTCTCCATCTACAGTAGCAACTTTACATAGACTCTCTCGACTAAAGAGAAGGCAAAGAACTCCTCTGAACTCCACCATTATCTCACAAGTAAAGGGAACTAGAGTTTGCGAAAAATCTGGCGATCATTGAGATAATAACATTGCATAAGCTGCAATATTATAGAGGTTTTGGGATATGAGAAGCTTCCTCGTGTTTGGGTTCGTGACTCTGGAGAAAATGGTACTTTCCCTCATGTTGTGAACAAAGATTCTTGGACATGAACGAGCCCAAAGAGTATTCACAATTTTAAATATACGCCATATATCTTGTGGCGAGCCATGAAATTGAGTGAAAATGAACTCGTGAAACTCCTCCCTAGAAGCATCGATGTTCTCATCATTGATCAAAATGAAGGGGACCCCATATACATGGGTTGATGGTTCCCCCATTATTTCATGGACTTTTTGTCAAACCATAAAAAAGTGTGTTTCTTTAGAGCTAGAACCTCCTGATAGGGACTGATGCTTTCTTAGGAATACTCAGATTTGAATCCTCTTACTATGCCTTATCAGAACTAGATGGAGAAGAAACAGCCTCTTGAGAAGGAAATGCTACCAGCATTGCAACCGAAGATGGTAAGATTTCTGTCGACAAAAACTTTGCGACCTTGGGAAAAGGATCCTAGACCAAAGTCTTAGGCACAATACCTCCAGCAATAGCCATAATAGATATATTCTGTAGTGGCAAAGAGGAACTAATGGTTGGCAAGCAAAGATCAAACTCTTGACTAGCAAGGGAACATTAGACATTGGGGATATCGAGGAGGACTCTCCATCAACGATCACCAAAGGTGATGAAAATGAAGCGAGAACCTTAAGAGTGGTCCAACAGTGCCTTGGAGGCAGAGAAATAATTTGCTTGGCTTTATTCTCTTCATCGGAAAAAACTAGATGAAAAGAAATTAACCAGAAGACGAGTGAACAAAACCTAGAAATCGTATTAAATTTCTATTCACTCATAGTTAGAAAGCAGACCTCGCTCAAGTTAAACAAAGGTTTTGTGCAAATAAGAAAAAGAAAGACCCTAATGCATCATAATTTTGGATCTTAATTATAAATTGGACCTAAATTGTTTAATAGTAAACAAACTAAATTTCTGAAATAGACCGTGTGCAAAAATACTCTTTGTGCATGCAAAAGGTCAGGCCTATTAGCAACTAATACTAAACATAGATTTTTATTATTTAATCATTTTTTCTTAGTAAACATAGATTTGTATTGTAAATACAGCTGTCATAAAACCGTCAAAAATTTCCGACAACATCAATATAGATGGTATTGATGGAACTTGTAGAAGATCTCCAACAAGATTTATTTAAATCTACAACCTATTGCATTTTCAAAATCGATGGATGGAGTGGAGAGAAGAAAAAAAACATAAACAAACTTCTTTCATTTTTATTCCCACATTACACATTATAGCCATTAAATATATTCTTTATCTAGTTTATTTTTTGGTGACGTATTGCTCAAGTTCCTGCCATCTTAGCAGGTTGTCGAGAAGATATTTTTCTAAACTAATATTAAATGCTTGAGATAGACTATCATTTGAGTTTCCGAGTTCAAGACTTGGATGGTTTCAACCATTAATTGTTGTTGTAGATCAAAGCAAGATCTCAGATCCACCTCCAACAGTTGTCCCCCAGACTCGAAAAATTGAGTAGGATTTCCGAGTCGATAAAAGTTACCTGCTTCTCGAATCTTTGGTTCATGTGGCAGCATGCGATTGGTTACTTTGCGGGTATAACTCGTTAATTATTATTTTACCACTTTTTGTTATTTTGGCTTACAGTAAATTTCTATAAATATTGCTCTTCTACCATTTTACTTTTCATTTATCTTCAGCATAAACAAAATTTTTTTCCGCTTTTTTCCGTTCCGAGCCAACTTCTTTGAATTTATTTTTGTCTTTAAGAACTCCTTTTATCTATGGGTGTCGATGATTTCAAGCTTCCAAATGTTATGGACTGTCTGAACGCCGCCATGGATGAGGTGAATACTTGCCGTTCTAAAAAAAATTCTAGGGAAAATGTTCCTTGTCCAACTGCTTCTACTATAGCAAGGGCTTCTGCTTTGACCCTCACCAGGCCGAGTTTTGTCCAAAACGATTCTTCACCTCATAAGAGGTCAAAAACTGATGCTTTGCGAATTGGATCACCTGTCGACGCATCTGGAGCTTCTCCTTTTAACACCTTGAGGAGGAGAAGTGCTCAATTCTGCTTTACTCCTAACTATACGAGTGTGACACCCATTCTGTCATCTAGAATTGAGTATGTGGACCTTATGCACAACATAAGAACTTCTTCGGACCTTCTCCCTTCCTCCGATCAGATGCAAAACAAGGAAGAATACGAAGATACGGTCTTCAAAGTTTGTATTCATATCGGATCTAAGTTTGATTTATTTATTATTTTACTCCTTTTTTTAACTATTAGTTCTCTTGCTTTCTTCTTTTAACTACCTTATTGCCCACTTGAATGACATAATGTTTGACCGGGAGCGTTCTCGTGCTCACCCCGATGAGAGTACTCAGAAGACTGCTCATCTTGCTAGCCAGGATGGGCAGTCTCATCTTGATACTATAGAGGCTCGGTCTCCACTTTCTATGGTTGAGGAGGAGCTTCCCTGAGTGAGGGCCGAGCTGAGGTAAGAGCAGGATAACTTTCTAAAGCTAACGAAGGAGAATACGTTGCTTTCCAAGTTGCTGAACTGCGTTGAGGCGGATCGAGGCAGTGCTTTCAAGACTACAGAGAAGGCAAATGATGCTTCAGACAAGCTTGGGTCCGAGTTGGACTCCATCAAGGAGAATTTGGACTACCGACTTCGTGAAACCTTGAATTCCGAAATGCTGAGGATATTCCAAGGCTTGAATGAGAAACTCTCTGGTCATTTTGAGAGGATCACTACTTGTTTCCATTACCTTGAGGTCAGCTTGGACAGCTGACTCTCGTACGCTCAATTATGTGGCTCAGATTCGGTTGCTGTCTCATTGAGGCTTTAGTATCCCTTCAGTGATCACCGATCACGTGAATGCCGAGTTTGACCAGTTCAAGAAAATTGTTAATAGTGAAACATTGACAGCGCTTCTTCCTGAGGACTTGGTAGTCTCGGTGTTTGAAGAGTGGGAGACTCCGAAGGTCTCCTTTTTTTTTGATTTTAGAGTTATCTATAATTGCTATACTTTTTGTGTTGTAAAAACTTTTCCTATTTAAAAGATATGAAATGAACCCGGTTATTCGTTTTATTTTGATACTTTTGACTCTGACACTTTTAGTTTACTAAAAACATGAAATATTTGAAACCAATTCGATTTGCTTTCATAATTTTGTCAAGTTAATAATTTGGATGCGATAGATAAAAGTTCAAAGAACATTATACAATGAAAACGAGAGTTAGGGCCTCAGAATGTTTGGGCGTAAACTCGTTATTTAGGCTTTTGTGATTGTTAGACTTGTAAGCTCTTTTTCCTACTAAATCAAGATTTTAATACTCGGCTTTAAAGATCGTTCGAGAGTTGATCTCTAAGTTACTTTCTGAGATTCAGATTTCAGGAATATCCGTATTCGCATTATTTTCTTAAAGAGGGCTAGATCTCGTCATTTTTGTACAAAGCTATGTTTTGTCTTTGCATGATTAGATGGTGAATTTCTGTACAAAAATATGTTTTGTCTTTATCGAGAACTCATTCTCGGCATATCTGTACAACATTATGTTTTGTCTCTGCAAGAATAAATCCCTACTTTCTGTTAAAAACTATGTTTCATCTTGTTTCAACACTCGGTCTCAGAATATCTGTACAAAAATATGTTTTATCTTTGCGAGAATAAATCCTGACTTTATGTACGAAACTATGTTTTGTCTTTATCGAGAAACCAGTCTCGGCATATCTATACAAATCTATGTTTTGTCTTTGTGAAAATAAATCTTACCTTTTTGTATGAAACTATGTTTTGTCTTTTTTGAGAACTCGGTCTCGACATTATATCAAGAAATTGATCTCGATATAAATTGAGAAATTGATCTTGGTATTAGAAGTGCGATATTTTAAGACTTGTAAGTTTTGCGAGGTTAGGCTCGACGAGATTTTAAGACTTGGCTTTAATTTGGAAATATACCATGAGATTTCATCTTTTTTTAATGTCGAGTTGGCAACTTATAATGATTTTATTTAGTTTTAGCTGCACCCGAAGGTTACCTACATAGCCCAGAGGGATCAAGCCAAAGTAGTTCTGATTACATACTTAGAAAATTAAAAGAGTATTAATTGATGTAAAGAAGACGCCGAGTTGGCGCATCCTTTGTAGTAGTATCACTTCAAATTAATAGAGTTGTAGCTTTGTGGAATCATTTCTCCATGCATTGTTTCGATCTCGTAAACTCTGAGTTTTATGACTTTACAAATGATGTAAGGCCCTTTCCAATTAGCTCCAATTTTTGCTGCGTTTAGCTCAGAAGTGTTCTCAAATGCCTTTTTGAAGAACAAGGTCACTTTCATCGAAATGGCATTCTCAAACTTTCTTATTGTAATACTTAGCTGCTTAATGCTGATAATTCTATACATAGAGTAAAGCATCATCTCGTTGTTCTTCCTACTCATCAACACTTGTTTCCATTGCGTCATTGTTCGATTCTTCATAAACTGGAGAGTGAGTGCGACTCAAAGTTGGTACATCGGGTTCGGTGGGAGCTAACGCCTTTATTCCGTGAGGCAAAGAGAAAAGAGTTTGTCTTGTCGAACGACTTAGAGTTGTTCTATGAGACTAAAGCACTCCATCCAACTTGTCAGACCAACTGCCTTTCTTTTCTTCAAGCCAGTTTTTGAGGCCGTCAAAAATATGTTTATTCGTTGCTTCTGCTTGCCCATTTCCTTGAGGATTTCTCGGTGTAGAATAACTAACTCATATATTCTACCTTGCACAAAAATTTGTGAACTTTACCAAGATAAACTGAGAACTGTTATCGGTAATGATTTTATAAGGCAAGCCATGTCGGCATATAATATTTTTCTAGATGAATTGGAACACATCATTATCCTTAATTTGAGGGTAAGCTTCAGTTTTGACCCACTTGAAGAACTAACCCGTCATTACAAGCATAAACCTCTTGTGCCGAGATGATGGTAAAGGTACGACTATATTCATCGCCCAACGCATAAACAGGTAAGGCATTATTGACGATGTCAACTCTTTGGTTGGAGCGTGAATAATGTGTCTATGTCTCTGACACTTATCGCAGTTTGCTGCATATAGCTGGCAATCTTGCGCCATTGTGGGCCAAAAGTATCCTAAAGTTTGGATCTTATGCACGAGCGACAGTTTGCCGGTGTGGTTTCCTCTGACTTTATCATGTGTTTCTTGTATAACTCGTCTCATCTCATCTTTGTGTATACAAGCGAGTAGAGTTCCATTCGCACTTTTTCGGTACAAATTTTTGTCAATCTGCGAATAGAAAGTACATTTAGCCTTGAGTCAGCGTGATGGCTAGTGATGTCCATATATTCTCTGAATTTTCACCTTCGATGATGTATCCGAGTATTTTATCTCTCCAATCGATCCTTCTCTCACGTGGTACGAGGTGATTGCTGATATCCATGTTGGCTTCGTCTGGTATATCGGCAATTGCTAAGACAAAGGCGAAGTATCCTTTTGGGTAGTTGATACTTAGTATGTCTATACTCTCGACTGGAATAGTTCTTCTCTGTACGGGATCAGTTGTTGATGCTAACGCTGCTTAAGGCAAAGACTGATACGTTTTTAGCTTGTGAAATCTTGTAATTCTGAACTTCAACTCCTTTGTAAGGTTTTTAATGACTTTCAAGTATGCTTCCATTTAGTCGTTCTTTGTATTGTAGCTGCCAATTGATATGACGACTAATTGTGAATCAAAATAGCATTCAATTCACAAGGCTCCAATTTTCTTCACAAGTCAGATTCGTATGATTAGAGCTTCATATTCGGCTTCGTTATTTGAGACTCGAAAAGCAAGTAAGAAGGATTGCTCCAATATTTCCCCAGTTGGGTTTTCTAGTCAAATTCCAACTCCTAATCCATGTTGTGCAGACGATTCATCGATAAAGAGCTTCGAAATTTGAAGGGTTTTGTCCAGTTTTAGTGGTCATACTCGAGAGACAACTCGAGGAGAAAATCCACAAGGACTTGCCACTTCGCAGTGGTTCTTCCTTTGTACTCAGTGTCATACTCGCTGAGTTCTATGGCCCAGTTAGTCAATCTTCTTGACTGATTAGGACTATGGAAGATTTTCCTTAACATATGGCTAGTTAGAACGATGATCATATAAAACTGAAAATATGGTCTCAACTTTCTAGCAGAAAAGACAACTGTCAAAGAGAATTTCTCTGTTATCGGGTACTGAGACTCATCTCTGTTAAGGGACTTTCTGGTGTAGAAGACAGGATGCTGAATTCCTCAATTTTCTCGGACTAGTATGCTCCTTACCGCTGATGCCAAAACTGCGATGTATAGGTATAGCGGTTCACCTTCTTTAGGTTTTACCAAAATTAGAGGTGCTGACAAATACTTTTTCAAATCAGAGAATGCATTCTCACATTTTTCATCCTATTTGAAATTCATGTTTCCTCGTAGTAACTAATAGAATGGTAGACATTTATCTGTCGACCAAGAAATAAATTAATTTAAGGTGGCGATTCGTCCAGTAAGCCTTTGTACTTCTCGTGTATTTCTTAGAAAATGCAACTCTTAGACAGCCTTAATTTTCTTAGGATTAGCCTTGATTCCTCTTCGAGTTACTCTCCTGAAGTTACTCTGAAGGTAAATTTAGCCGGGTTTAGCTTCATCTGGTATTCGTTTAATGTCTTGAAGCATTAAGCTAAGTGATCGTCGTGATCCTCAGTTTTCCTAGTTTTGTCTAGCATGTCGCTGATATAGACTTCCATTGTCTGGCCAAGTTGTTCTGCAAACATTCGGTTGACAAGTCACTGATATATTGCTCCTGCATTCATAAACCTGAAAGGCATGACCTTATAACAATATGTTTCTCGCTCAGTTATGAACAAAGTCTTTTCCATGTTGCTGGGTGCATCCTGATTTGATTATAACCCGAGAAGGCGTCCATAAATGAAAGGAGTTCATTCGCTGTAGTTTCCTTGACGATTCGATCAATATTTGGTAAGGGAAAACTATCCTTTGGACAAGGCTTGTTTATGTCGGTAAAATCAACATTGACTCGCCATTTTCCATTCTTCTTTGGTACTACAACCGGGTTGGCTAACCACTCGGGATAAGGTATTTCAACGATGGATCCTGCAACTATCGGCTTCTTAACTTCATCTATGATTACTTTGGTCCTTTCTGGACCTAGTTTTCATCTCTTCTACTTAATCAGTTTATATGTTGGGTCGACGTTCAGCCTATGACTCATTATTCTTCAATCGATTCCTGGCATATCCTTTGGTGACCACGCAAATGTCGCCACATTTTGCTTCATAAGTTGGATTAGCTTTTCTTGGATATCCTTGTCTAAGTTAACTCCAATGCTGACACACTTTGCCGAGTCTGATAGATCGATAGTAACGAGCTAAATCATCAATTTATTTGGTTTCTCGTGTGTCGGGAGCTCCGAGATGGACTGATGGATGCTGTGGTCATGCATGACTTGTTACGTAATTTTAACCCAGCAATGAAACACGTTCGAGACATTTTCTAATCTTCTCACAATGTGTAGATGCCCTTGTCGGTTGGAATCTTGATACATTGATGATAGCTTGACATGATAGCTTTCATTGCATGAATTCATGGGGTTCTGAGGGTCATGTTGTAGATTGGTGGCTTATCGACTACCAAAAGTTTGATCTACCTTGTAATTTCTGCAACTCAAACTAAAAGCTTAATGGTTCCTATTACATGGATCACACTTCCGTCAAACACGGTTATAGCTCTATGTATTGATTTGATTCTCATGTTGAGTAACACCATCTGATCTAGAGTTTTCTTGAAGATTAAGTCGACTGAAATTCTATTGTCGATAAGTGTTCAAGATATGTCGCAGTCGGTAACTTGGAATTTGACGACCAATGAATTGTCGGTGCGGAAAACTTACTCCTTCGAGATCTTCCAAAGTGAAAGATATCTCTGAATCCACTGACATGAAATTTTCCGAGTGAGTCGTACGCTTAAGGTTGATCGTATCTTTCATTTTACGCTCATACTTTTTGATCGGCTGAATTGTATCATCACAGGATTACAGACTTCCCATGATTACAACTACTTTTTCCCTTGGAGATTCTGATTTGGAAATTTCAACTTTGTTCTTTGCACGTTTTGATATTTTTTCTGCGACTTCTCCTTGACTTGCAGATTTGTTGGCTGCTTCTAGCAACTCTGCTTCCTTTCACTTCTGGATCTTGAACTTCTGAGTTTCCTCTTTGGAAACACTCAGTTTACCTTTACTAAACTTCTCAGCGAGTAACTCCTGCAACTATTTGCATTTATAAGTCGAATGACTAGCTCGATTATGGAACACACAATACACATTTCGGTTATAAGTATTGTTCCAAGATTTCTTCCCAACTGGGCTCTCAGCTTTGCCAACTTGGAAGGCCATAGCCGTATCGTTCTTCCTTTGTTACCGTGTTGTCGTGATTCATGATACTCTTCTTTCGATTCCTTTGTTCCAGAGTCCCGTTGAGCCTTTTGATTTTTGGCGAGGGTCAATTTTTCTTTGATGTACTCTGCGTGTCTTGCTGCTCTGCATAGGACTCTGAGACTGTTCTTGGCTGATTTACAAAGAGATCCCTTCGCAAAGCTTCATCCTTAACCATTCCCGTTATCAATGCTTGAATTTCCATTTCATTAGTGGCTTTGGCTTTAGTCATGATTCTCCTAAATTGTGTGAGATACGAATTTAGAGATTCGTCAGATCCTCACTTTAAGGATCGTAGTTCTATAGTTAAAGTATCGAGGTTGACGAATATCGCGTATTGCTTCACGAATAACTCGGCTAACTGATTGAAATCCTCAACCAATCTAGTAGGCAATTTTGTGAACCATGCCAGCGCGTTTCTAGTCAAGTTTTCAGCAAAAAGTTTGCAATACACTGCGTCTTCCTCATCCAGCTGATATAACTTGTTCCACCCATCATTACGTTGAATGCATTCATGAATTCTAGTGGGTATGATGACCTGTTGCAGGAAGGATAACATAACCTCGGTCCGCAATTTACCGAGATCCTTCTCAAACTCAGAGAGAATGAAGTGCTGCGAGCTTGAGATAGGATTCGCCCAATCTCAGGTGTTGAGCTGGTCGCCTGATGGAACTAAGAACTCATCTCATCCATCATCCTGAAGACTGTAGCTGCATCCAGCACTGCCGGTACCTGCTGTCTAGGAACGTGCTGGGTGGAAGTCGGTCCTTGTCCCAGGACGTTGATTTGTTGTGAACTTGGCGTACTTCCAAACAGGTTCCTTTGTACGATGGCAAGTATTTCTTCGTTGGGTCTATTGGTTTGTGTCCGAGGAAAGACACTCTCATTCATTATGGCACTGGCTTTGATCTGATCAAAGCGCTCAGCACTCCTTTGATCTACGACTTCTTGGAAGGCTAGCAAGTTTCACACCATGACTTTGAGTGATGGCGGCTCTGCAGGTGGTCCAGGGAGCTCGGCGACTTCATGAGTTTCTTCTCGGATTTCTTACTTTGTCTGGATAGAGTTCAGAGTTGACCTAAGAGTTGGTCTACGTGTTCCTGAAGTGGATCATGAACTCTTCTTTTGGGTTAATAGATTGTGATGTCGTCTCTTAACATCCTTGCGGTTTATTGTCTCTTTCTTACTTCTGCGCAAAGAAATCCTTCAATGTCTTCCATATAGACGACGCCAACTGCTTGAGCAGGATTTAGCACAAAAGGTTTTAAATACAGCTCTGAGATTCAAGAGGGAGATAAGGCAAGGATCCTTTATAATTTGAGGAACAAAGAGATTGGACAATGCAAAGATGCCAAGTTGGTTGTTATTACTCAAGTTAAATTCCCAAAAATTTGATCCCTTTTTCAAAGGCCTCTACCTCTATTTATAAAGTATAGAGGCGGTTACAATCCATTTGAAATAGGAAAAAATATATTTTTGTTTAAATTCTAAGATTCTTGCAAGATTTTTGGAAATTTTTCTTATCCGAAGAGGAAAATTTCTATTTATCTTTTGATGATGTGTCGTCCGAGTTTTGGTCATCTCGGCAGGTTGCCGAGAAGATATTCGTCCAAGATAGTATTGAATGCTCGAGATGGGCTATCATGTGAGTTGCCGAGTTCAAGACTTGGATGGTTTCAATCATTAATTATTGTGGTGGACCGAAATAG
The DNA here is from genome assembly GCA_900406435.1 of Lepidium aucheri. Taxonomy (NCBI): domain Eukaryota; kingdom Viridiplantae; phylum Streptophyta; class Magnoliopsida; order Brassicales; family Brassicaceae; genus Lepidium; species Lepidium aucheri. Next base: position 65,789 of record OVBA01000014.1, on the reverse strand, counting down.
GATTTCTGATCTACCTCCAATAGGTTCAACAATTCTTACTTTAATTTATAGTATTTATTTAAGAGTATATCTTCTTAATCATAGTCATAAGTATGGTGGGGGTATGAACTCTCACTAGTATATGTTTCATACATTTAATATATCTTTACCAAAATCTTGGTGCAAGTTCTCATATATATTATTCTACTAATTAGTTTTATGTCTTTTTCATGAATGAGTATCCATTTGCGTGTTTTGCGTGGCTATTGAACTGAAGATGAGTACGGGGAGTGGGGAGTTTCACCTATGGGAAGTAGGGCGTGTCACAAAATCCTAGTCTTGCTACAAGAAGGTCTTGCAAAAATAAGATAGTTGATAGAAGAAGAATTTCATGTTAAGAAAGTTGATATAATCAAAATTTCTTGTCAATGGTCATCATCCATTTTGGGGAAGGAGGTTGGTGGTGTATTTGGTTTGTGATGTAGGGCGTGTCACAATATGATCCGCAGAAGCATATTGGTCTTGGCAAGAAGATTTGTGATGTATTTGGTTAGATTAACATAAGACCCTTCTCTGCGCGAGATGCTTCGATGCTGAGAAAATAGTTGAGATTCTCAATATCTTTCAATGAGAATCAAGAGCTGAGAATTCTGACGAACTGTTCAATTTTAGCAAAGTTGTTTTCGGTTATGACTATGTCATTGACATAGATGATAACAAATATCTAAATGGTTGATTTATTGAAGATAAACAAAACTACGTCAAATTATGAATTACAAAGCGAAAAGATGTACTTCGTGGAGCCTGCTTTAACTCGTACAAGATCTTGGTTGCAGATATAATCTGATTTATTACGATCAATAAATCTAACTGGTTGAGCCATGTACATAGCTCTAGGCATAAGACCCAGATCCGAATACTCGATAGGAACTGAAACAAATGTTTGGTTCAGAGTGCGGGTCGAATATTTGCTAAATTAACAAATGGGTCCTAGTATCAAGTCGGCCTAGTTTTTACCTCGTACCCGACGGGTACCCGAATATTATGGAGCATATTACACGTGTATCAAAGTTTTGTCCCTCGAACGATTCATCTTCCTTTTCTCAACTCGTTTGATATGCAAACAAACATTTAAAAAGGAAAATTTTTAGTGAAGTTAACCGAAAACCAGGAATCTTTAAACAAGTCAGTGCAAACTTTTCTGTCGGTGTTGAGAAAAAATCACATATTAGATTTTTCTCCAAGTTTCTCTTGTTTTCAACGAATTGTTTTTTTTTCAGTTCATGACGCTTTTTTGCTTGAATCGATTCTTAGGTTCGAATATACTCTTTGATTCTTCAATTGTTTGTTTCTATTGTTGGTTCTTCTAATTTATCGATTATCTGAGTCAAATTTAGAATTATAGTATTTCAAATCAAAGTTTTTATTACAGCTTTTTAATTAGAGTTCCAATTATTTAGTTTTGATTCTTTGAGTAGATAGATACACACCAACCTTTGTTTTAACTTTTAACTGATAATTTATCGATTAGATATTTTGATAATTAGATTAGATATATACAAGAATAACAATAATTAAGTACTTCACTATTTATATTTTTATTCAGGTACAACATAATTTGGGGTATATATTCTTGGGAGAATTAACTCAATATTATAAATACAGAAACTAATTGATTATCTAACATAACATTTTATAATTTAACAAATAACAGTGGGCCATAGTGCAAGCAGATACCATATTACCCCTGACAGAAAAAAGAAAGATCTCTCTTTGCTAGCCCACGAAGGATTTGTGCTGGCCCACAAAAAATAAACTTGCTTGGTAAGGAAGAGCATAACATTTAATGTGGAGATACATAGAAGTTCTTCTACTGCCGAAGAAAAAATGTTTGTGATCACAAGATTGCAAAATAATAATACAGTAAATTGCAAAAGGAGTATGTTGGTCTGCACCAAAAATATCTGGGCAAAAACTATTATTATAATCACAACCCTCTTTATTAACGCCATTAACTCACTACTAAGCTTACATTTGAGAAGTTAAAGTATCAACTCTATTATTACTGCAACCAAACTGCTTTCAATGTGCAAGGAAAAGGATATATAGGAATCAAGATCTGCCGAATAACTTATGTTATAATCTTCTATATCCTAGGTCTTCCCGTTCCGTCATCTGGGTAAGAAGTTTTAAGGTAGGTGAGATTGCTTTGTTTAAAGCTATAATTTGTCTTATTAATGGGGACAAAGGAGCTTGTACTTTTCATCAGAACAGAGAAAGTCTCAACTCTGTTATTTGGCTTCGTGTGTTGATAGCTAAGGTGCTTTGCGGCTGGAGCTGGCTGTAAGGGGTAAACACATAGTATGAGGACATAGTGGTATAGTTTGCGGAAAATATATAAATAGGTGCAAAACGCCTAAATTGGTGCAAAATAAATATGTAGGTGCAAATTAAATTAGTAACTGTAAATAATAGACTAGAAAATTTATTGTTGTGTCAGTGGGTTCCTACAAAATTTTAGGCGCAAGTGTTTCATTCCCCTTTGCCTCTGCCTGTGATACATTTACACCGACCCACATTTTAGATGAAAAGCATTAGAAGACAGTAAAAGACATACAAAGACTAGTCCAAAAATATTATGTCTCACATTGTAAAAAGCAGCAATGTCATTTACCATGTCTGTTGGGGATTCAATATCTTGGCTCGACTCATGTGTGATATCCTCCATAAAACATGGAGTTGGGGGAAATATGCAAATAAAGTGGATGTTGCAATTTTCTATATGTTGATGCAAAACATATTAATAACTGTAACTCTGATATTTGGCTTCGTGTGTTGATAGGTAAGGTATTCGGCAGCTGGAGCTGGCTGTAGGGGGTAAACACATAGTATGAAGACATAGTGGTTTAGTTTGTGCAAAATATATAAATAGGTGAAAAATACCTAAATTAATGCAAGTTAAATATGTATGTGCAAATTAAATTAGTAACTATAAATAATAGACTAGAAAATTCACTGTTGTGTCAGTGGACTCTTGCAAAATTTCAGACACAGGTGTTTCATTCTCCATTGCCTCTACTTGTAGGATACATTTACACCATCCCACATTTTGGATGAGAAGAATTACTAAGATAGTAAAAGACATATGTAGGTGCAAATTAAATAAATAGCTGTAAATAAGAGACTATATGTGCAGTTAACTTAACTTTTTGCATATAACAGTAATATTGTCTTGCAATCAGAAAATATATAGAGTTTGGGATAAATTATTTGTTAGATGCAAACGTATTTGGTAGCTTGAAACGTATATATTAGCTGCAGACTTATGTGAAAAAGTTGTTGGGTAAAAAAGGACAAGAGTTTACAAAGTGAAGTATGCTTAGACAGTACAAGACATAAGTAAGCATAACACTGGATGGTTGTCAGATTGTTTTGCACAAACACAGAGAGCAATATCTTGTAGTGGTACTCAAGTTTGTCCATCTCTTTGCACCTTCCTTGAATCATCTGCAACATGCGTTTTACCTTCTCGTCAGTTTTTTCATCGAACCACATCAAGTCTTTTTCTTCGGGACAACATGTTTCGGTGATATGATGGACTGGATGTTATCTTGTAAATCAGATTGTAACATATAAACAGATGCAAAACATAAAACATGTGCAAAACATATGAATAAGTGCAAAATTTATAAATATGTGCAAAACATGTGAATAAGTGCAAAATATATAAATAGACATGTATGAAATGAAAACACACCCTTAAAATAATTAACTATGTGCAACATACACCTTAAAACCTGTGCAAAAATACCTAATCCAGTGCAAACCAAGCCCTAAATAATAACTGACACTGAGCCAAATTCCCCTAAAAATTTGTTTACTTAGCACATTCTCTGTTAGTTTTGAAAAACCCAAGAATACGATGTGTGCCATTTTAAAAACCAGAAAATAGCAAATGCCAAACAAACATATTCACTAAAGATACGATATTCACCAACAGTTTTCGCAAAAGTTTAGTTTTCCTGCAAAATGCAAATCTCGTATAGAAAGTAAATTGCTCTGCATCACAAAAAAGAAGAATGGTAGCAAACATTTATCTTAGCTAAAAAACATAATTGCATCTAATTTTCGCAAACCCTATAAACATCTCCTATTGAATCTCGAACCCCATCAACTTTCCTACAGAAACATGAAGAATTCGTAGATTTGGGAAGCAAAAATCCGTAAAAAACTTGTAAGGAACCATAAAAACAACCTTTAAAATCGCTTTGGGAACTAGAAACGCAATTTACCTAAACCAAAAACTGAGCTCAATGCAGTAAAAACAAAAAAAATTTGATTCCAATCACAAACAACTTTCGGCAACTCATATTCCACTAAAAATACAACAACAAAGAAATTTACACCACAAAAAGCTGCGACTGATTTTGGTATTACAAAAACCAAAAATGAGTGCCCAAAATCCAGTCAACCTAAGTGTGCACAAAATCAAAACCAAAATCGATTGAAAATGGGAAATGGATGGCAACCCAAAAACGAAAACAAACGAAGTGAGTGGCCAAAATTACAAACCTTAACACAATGTTAACCAGCAGAAATCTAGGGTTCCCTCTTCTACACTATTTAGCGGCGGTGAAACTAACCCAAGAGTAGTCCTAGTGACTTGCAACGGAAAAAAAAACAAGTTTATAAATCGGAAAAAAAGAAGATGGAGGATCAAGAGAATGAGAAGAATCTCCAACCATGTAACAATGGCGACTTGAGAGAGGAAAGAGAGAGTGAATTAGTTTTTAATTTTTTTAATAATTATTTTAATTGAAAAGGATAATAACACAAATAAAGGACTCTGCAAATCCATTATAATATACATATTTTATCATATGTCAATATGGTTAAAATGGGCAACAAGTTTGCTACCGTCACTTAAAAATTTAGCATACTCCTATAACCTAAATACATAAACTTTTTATGTTATCTTTTGTAATTTCCCTATATTCTTCTTTTCGAGTATGTTTATGTATTCTGGGCATAAAATACCCAAAAGTATTAGAAAATGCAAGAAGTTTTTAAGCTAAACCCGGAACCAGAAAATATTATACTAGTATTATAACTGAGTTGGATTGCATTTGGTATCTAAATGAGTATACAAATTTTCGATTCAAACTGACTCGAACCTAAAAGGAATTGAAACGGAACTAATCCAAAAAATTTCAGTACCTATATAGGTATAAAAATTCACGACCCAAAAAATCCAAAAGTGACCCGAATATCCAAATGTCTATGGGTACATATACACATGTTCATTCAGCCGACTTTGAAGGAATGCATTGTTGACATCTATTTGCTATAATGACCAATTGTGAGACACTGCATGACCAAGGATTAGAAAAACTGAATAAAGATCTTTGTATAATCGATGCATAGCCTTTGATGAAACCCTTTTGTAACCAACCATGCTTTGAACTTTTCAATATTCCCATCATGTAGCCATCTGATGCACAATCCATTGTAAGCCAACAAGATTAGAGGTTTGTTTTGGGAGAACCAAAGTATAGGAATTATTGCACACTTAAGCATCGTATTCAAAGCTCATAGCTTTCCTCCAATGACCAGATGTGAGACACTGTATGACCAAGGATTAGAAAAATTAATTCATGTTTAATTACATGAATTAAGATTTTTGTATAATTGATGCATGACATTTGATGAAAGCTTTTTTTAAACAGTTGTGCTTTGAACTTTTCAATATTCCCACCATGTAGGCATTTGATGTGGAATATCCAATTGCAAGCCAACAAGATTAGAGATTTGTTTTGGGAGAACCAAAGTCTAGGAATTACTAGGAATTATTACACATTTAGGGGGTGTATTCAAACATTGATTTTGAGTGATTTAAGTTTTAGTGGCAAATCATCTGTTATTCAAACAAAAAGTTCTAAAAATCATCTAAAATCAAGTATTATTGAACTAGTGATTTCAAAAAACAAAATCATATCTACTGTTATTGGAAAAAAAAATTAAAAAGATGTGATTTTAGGTGATTCTCTGTGATTCTATTATTTAGAGGATTTCTCTAGTTAAAAACACAGAAATCCAAATCTCATGGTTTTAGGTGGAGATTTGTCACAAATCATAAGAACTTCCCTAAACTCATCTAAAATCATCTGAAATTTCATAAAATATAAATCATTCACAATCATTTAAAATTCATGGTTCAAAGCTCATAGCTTTTCTCCAATGACCATCTTTTATTATTTGACCAACATATGTGGGTTTGACCTCCATGTGAGTGAATTTGGCCAGCAATATAGCTTTTGATTCAGTTTGAAGATGTTATTCTTCGATCTCGTCTGCATCTTGTCCTAATTTTGGGGTTGAGGAGGAGCGGATTATGCAATAAGTGGTGGTGAGGGAGCACTGATACTCCCGTCAGAGACTATAGTGATATTGGATTTGAAGTGTTAATTATGGGGCTCAGTCCACTAGTCGCGACAATGTCAACCTGAGCAATATGTCGGTGTTCGTGTTCAACAAACCCGTTGTGTTTGAGCCCATGAGGCAAGGATGTAATGTGATTGATCTCGTTCTTTGCTAAGTTTTTTTACATAGCTACACATGCTCTATCATTGTTAGAATGTAGGATCAATAGGTTAGTTTGGAAACAAGTTTCAACGAGGTTTTTTAAGCAACAACATGTGTCGAAACATCACACTTTCGACGTTGTGGATACAACTAGATACAATGTGTAAAGTAATCAACAAATATAACATAATATTTGTAACCATCTTAAGACAGAACTAGGAATGTTCACACGTCTGAAAAACAATTTAAAAGGTTTTTCTTGAGTGGATAATGGTAGTCGAAAAATGTGTTTGTGATTTTTGCTAACAAAACAAGAATTGCATAGAAGAGATGGTGATATATTTGAAACATGAAGATACATTTTTGAGATTGCTTTATTCAAAATGGAAAGACATAGATGACCTAAACGAGAGTGCCAGAGTGTCAAGTGACATTTTATTTAAGAGAAAGTAAAAATTTTGGAATCATTTATCGCTGACCATTTACATATCTTGCGTAGTTTTGAAGAAGTCTGCTGTTGACTGGGAGCATTTTCTTGAGTAGATTGGGAGATCAGACGAAAGAGAGGGCATCATTTTGTACTCATGCCCTTGTGATCTACACACTTGAAATTTTCCAAGATATGGTCGGAGCTAGCGCTAGTTAAAGTTGTTGTTGTGTGAAAGGTTGGAGCAAGGTGACTCATTTGAAGACTTCTAGTTTTGACTCTGGTTTTGAGTGTTATTAGTTGTGACAAGGAAAATGGTCTGGCTAGTTTGTGTGCTAGAGAGCTCTAGTTCACGGTTCAACAACTTCATGGAGCTCATCGAAGGAGAAGGTTGTGTCACGGTTGTGAAAAACATTGATGACAGGTTTATCATTGTCAGTATGGCCATCAAGATCTGAATCCGTTTGATTCTCATGGCTGCCTGATGTTTGTTTTCTTCTGGTTTGGTTACAAGCAAGCAATTAAATTCAACAAGCACAAACAACTCATCATCAAAGCACTTGAGGATCGAAACCAAAAGAACTTAGAATCAACTCAATAGGACTTCCAAGACTCAAAACTAAGCTAAGGAAATCAAAGTTGGGAATTGGAAACTACAAGCACTAAGAAAGATTAAACCAAACACAAATAAACATAAGCAAACAAAAGCAACTAGAAATGAAAGCAATGAAAGCAAGTAAACAAGATGATGATCAAGCAAATAACAATGATAAAAGGGCGAATGGTCTTAGGCAAGACAATGATCTAGACAGGACACATAATCAATAATGCAATAAGGTACAATAATGAGCAGCCTAGAACACGAATCACAAAGCTAGATCAATCCACTCCCATGGTATTGATCCCTATGTCAATCAAGAGAATTTTCTAAACTCTCATTTCCAAACCAATCAACCAACAAGCATTAAAAACAGGTTCACTAAGTTCACTAATCCCCTAGACATCATCTCTCAAAAGCCTAGGAAGAGAAGCTCTAAAATAGGTCAAGTGATCAAGTTAAATCTAGCATTAAGAGCACCTAAATAGAAGAAATCTAACAACCTAAGCATCAATGATGATCCATTACACAAGCCTAGATCTACCTAACCTTCAACCATTCTAATGACTACTCACACATGACTGATTCGAAAATTAAAGAAAATGAAATGATAAAAATGAACATGATGAGATTGAAAATGCGATAGGGATAAGAGAATTCTTAGTTTAATCTTCAAGAAGAATGATCCAACAAGTCTCCAATCTTTCTCAAACTCTCTCTCTCTAAATATTCTTAAGAAAAACCTTATAAAAACTTAGAGTATTAAATGTGAATCTGCATAATGACCCTAAAGTTGGACAAAACATATTTATACCCATAAGATTAGGGTTAAAAATCCATAAGAAAACAAACTGGATCGACCCAGGACAAACCAGGTAAAACCATGAGAATGAGCTAAGTGTCCAAGTGTGGTTCGTCTTGCTAGGGATCAAGTAGTCGGGTCGACCAAGTGATCAATATGGGTCAAGCCAGAGCAAATGCATCGGACGAGTTAAGTCAACCAAGTGGTCGACATGGGATCGCGTATTGTATTGAGGAGTTGCCGTTGGATGCACGGGATCAAACAAATTCTCGACGTGGATCACGTTCCAGGAAGGTGAGATCGGATGCGAGCATCAGCCATTCGGTCTATGCGGGAACACATGCTATCCGGAAGTTGGGCCGACCACAACCATCGACTGTGCGGTTGTTGTGTACATGCAATCTGAAAGTTCTTGATCGATCGATAAACCAGGTGAGGTCGATCCTAATGCCAAATTCTTCCTTTGTTATTCTTCTTCATCCAATACAAGCATCTAAATGCATGTTTCATTCTCTGAGCTCCAAGCCTCCAAATTTATGTCTCCAATCACCTAAAACGAACTCAAAATAAGAGAATATGCAAATGCATGAACTAAGAAACTCTAATGCATGAAATCGACACAAAGTGTTCTAAAATGTGACTAAATGCAAGCTATGTGGGTGAATGTGAAGCAAAATGAAAAACTAAAATAAGGTAATATATACATATATCAACTCCCCTGGACTTGCCTTTTGCTTGTCCTTAGGCAAACACACAAGACAAAAGAGAAGAAGTTTGAAAACACGAAGGGCGAAATCCTTAACTAAAAATAAACAACTCATCAAGCTACGGCCGTAATCCATATGTAAACCCCCATCCTCTTAGAAAGACCACAATGTAATCATATCATTTAGCATTTGATCCCAAATGTCCTACACTCTAAACCCATTTCTAGGCTCTTGAATTGATTCCTTATTTTTAAAGGTGAAGGCTTCTAAAGGGAGTTGAGATCAATGAACATATAATTCAACATCTTTAACTTGGCATGACTTAATTCAATAATCATAATTAATTTCTTATTTGGGTTCATTTTTAGCACAAACTTATGGTCTTTGAATCCACAACCGATCAATGGTCTGCTTCACGTTATTTTTATGGCTCAACACCAATGAGAGGGTTGCTTAATGTTCAGCTCTTTGCTTACTTAGTGAGACACAAAAATGTATCGGTTTATGCACATTCCCCGCTCATTTTATGCATCATAGAATAAGTTGTATTTGGAAGAATGGTCACGTTAGTTAATTGCCAAGCTAAGCACAACGAAAGGAAGCATTCAATGCATCTCTAGGCCCTTAAGAAGAAAATTAAGTCCAATTAAAGAAATCAATTCAAGCTTTCAACACACAACAAGCATAGGAATTTCGGGTGAATAATCTATCAATTTTCCAAAGGGCACAACTTTGACTCAAAGAATTCACAATGGTTACTAGCAAATAACCTAACAAGATTGTTAATCTCAAGCAAGAAAGTTCCAAAAACCAAATATGTAAACAATGATGCAAACCTAGATGCTTCTAAAGACACAATCCTAAACAAAATGCCAATGCAAACTATATGCTTGTTTTTGTGCTTTTAAAAAAAATCATGTAAATGCAAGACTCAAGAAAATGAAAAATAACACAACTCAAAATAGCCATTAGCAACTAGATCCTCTCCTCCAGACTTACTTCTCACTGTCTTGGTGAGAAAGTAAACACAAGAAAGAGAGACCTTAATAACAAAAGGTAAAAATGCAAAAAAAAAAAAATTAAAACTATGTACAAAAGTTGGTGATTAGTACCTTAACTAATGAAAGTGGTTGCAAATGTCTCATTGACATAGGCATCAAGGTCTATCTCATCCCATCCATCATCACTTGGCTGTCAAGCAGCATCTTTGTCAACAAACTCCTCACGTTCTTGTTCCTCATCCGAATTCTCATTCGATTTCTCATCTTGTACATAACCCATAACCGTCCGGTATTTTACTTTCAACCAATCAAGCTTCTTGATGATGATGTGTAGTGCCTTGTCTCTTTTTTTCATAGACGGAAAGTCAAGTTGTGGAAGCTCCCAATTAAGCATGTCCAAATTAGGCGTAGATGGCTCTTTTTGCATTGGAGTGCTTGACAAAAAACATTGGTGCTCTTGGGTTCAGGTCCTTCACGATACTGGAACTTGATATAGTCCAAAGAGGCGAGATATTTTTTCTCGGGACAAGGTAGGAGCATTGTTCGTAGTTCCTTGCTCCTATTAAGATAGGAGAAATGTTTCATACCATCCTTGAGTTGCAAGATTTAACACTCGTGATATACTTTCCATCCATTGGGAAAACATTTGAATCACATCTATAGGTCCAGTAAGGTATACCAAGATAATCGCAAAATGGTGTCTTCATACCCGCCATTCAATATCTACGATCGCTTGCATCGTTAGACCATGTCCGAACCCTAAAAATCTCACACACTAAGATACATCCGAGATTGATATCCAAGCCTTGAGGATACTTGAACATTGGTGTTCCATCAACCATGAGGAAAGGGTACAACTCCTTGTATAACAAGCACAACTCAATGGGTTTGATCGTCCCGGTTTCATTCCTTGCACAAATAGTGTTTGCTAGGAACTTAACAACAATTCGAATAGTCGGATTTCGAATCAACCTATTCTTTGGAGACTCGGTAGTGGTCCATGTAGCTATAAACTCCCAAAATTTTTTAGCTTCTCTAAAATAATCAAAGCAAGTACTACTTCTGTAGTGAAATCCATAGACTTCACAAATCTTCTTGATCGAAATTTGGTGCTTATCTCCGTGCAATTTGAAACTCAAGTTTCCTTATCCAGCTTTGGGTAATCAAAATCATCATAATTCAACTCCACAGTAGCAAAGAAGTCACGAGCCAATTCGGAGGTAAGACTCCTTAGTGTTGTAAACTTCTCTAAACCCATGTTCTTTAGAAGGGTGTAAACATCATCTTTTCCCATCCTCTCAAGTGTCTTGTCACTAAGAAAATGAGTAGGTCGATGGTTGATTAAACTTTGATGGTTGTAGTCATCAGTTTCTTCTTGGATAAAGAAAACTCTCTCATAGTCTGTCTGCTCTTATTCATCTTGTAAAGGGACTTGCAACCTCAAAGAGCTCGGAGCTTCTTTCTCAACATGTTGCTTCTTTGTTGCCTATGAAGCCTTTTCCCTTCGAAGTTTTTTAACCTTTCTTGGTGCTTCTTCCACAGCCTTTTATTTTCCTTTTGAAGTTCTTAAAACCTTGTTAGCATGATCCTTAGTCTTAGGAGGCATTATCCTACAAAATTCTAACATCAAGTAAGTTCAAGACAATAATTTAATGAAAGATTGCTAAATGAAACCAAGTCGATTAAAGCTCAATCAATTAATATTCTTTGCAATCATTTAAACAATTTCTAAACCTTAACTAAGCTTTAGATCAAGCAAAACACAATCATTTTGAAGAAATTTTAATCAATGGAAACAAAAGTCAAATTGGTCCGAAGTCAACAAAAAGTCAAACAATTTCCAACTGAACAGATTTTCAAAATTAAGCAAGATTAAACCATATTCAACCATGAAGTGCAAATATTCCTTTATAATGACAATAAAAGAAAGAGAATGAGACTAAGTTCAATAACTTTCCCCAAAATAAATTATACGAAATTTGTACAAATTCAAATATCATGAATCCTAGATCTTCAAATTCTCAAAAATATGTAACTTGTGATTTTAAGTTCCGAACAAGTAACCCAACCATTATCTAACAATTCTTAAGGCCAACAATCCATAACAAGCTCAAATCCCCATAAGTTCAACATTGTAAGAAAATAGAAAATTTTGAGCTTAAATGGAGGAAAATATGGAGATTCACATACCTTGAAGTTGTAGATACTATAGAAATGATGGAGGAACTTAAAGAAAATTCACAAGAAACCAAAATAACTTGAAGAAATAGTTAGGATTTTGCATTGAAAATATAAAGAGATGGGTGAAGAGGATGCTTGAAATCGTGGAAGTGGAGTAGGAGAGTGAGAGAGAGTTTTTAAAAAAATATTTTGGGAAAAGTTGACCAAGAGTTGACTTATCTTGGCCTGAGATACCGGTCTACATCGACCATTTGGTCGATAGTGGTATATCTGTAAGTTTTCATCGATCACATCTGTCGACTATTTGGTCAAGACTTGTGTTTTCCATGACTTCTTGTCGACCATTTTCATCGACCAAATGGTAGAGTGTTCTCATTCTGGTGCTTCTAGTTGACCATTTTCATCGATCATTTGTTCGAGTATTTACCATTACGCATTTTGCCCTCGATCTAGGTTCTTCGACCATATGGTCGACCCTCTAATGTTCCAGAGTGTTGGTGTCGATCATTTAAGTCGACTAAATGGTCGATTCTTCATTCAAAAATTCACCATTTTTAATTTTTAATTTCAAATCTTTAACCTTTTTTTTACTCTCTTGTTGCCTACACAATCACCAACATCAAAACACACATGAAAGACACAAGATCACACAAAAAAAGATGTAAAAAGAAAATTAAACTATGTACAAGGATACCATGGGATTGCTTCCCAAGTGCACTTGTTTTATGTCTCAAGCTCGATTGTGTTTACTGCTTGTTATGCGGTTGGAGGATCGGATAGTGGATTCCTCTCCACTATCGTGTCCTGAGAATTCTTTGTATCATCCTTAATCCGAAGACTCGATGAATCACTTTTATTGAATTCATCCTTGGTCATTCTTTCAATCTTTGGAGTGCTTGTTCCAAACTCTCCATACCCAACCATTCCACTAAAACTGCTCAACCTTTCCTTGATCAGATATGAGACTCCCTTATCCACATTCTCTAGCACAACTATTTTATTAACGAAATCAATATTTTCTACAACCGTGCTCAAGAATAGCCTACCAAAGATTAAGGGTATCTCACAATTTAGATCCATTTCTAACACAGCAAAATCAGTTGGGACCAAACATTTGCCAATCTTGATAGGGTAACCAATTAGCCTTCTAACTGTAACCTTAGTAGAGGAATCTCCGAAGGATATAGAACTTGTATTCTCTTTCATATCAATATTTCCAAGCTTCTTTACTATCTAAAAAGGTAGCACATTAACACTCGCACCAGAATCACATGAGCATCATCAAAGCTTAAGTTCTTAAGAGTGAAAGGGATTATAAAGGACCCTTGATCTTCTTCCTTGTGCAGCACATTCAACACTTATGGTCCGGGATCTAACTCTCCTCCATTTGCCAATAACTCCTCTACTTTCTCCCAGTTAGGCAAGAACGCTCTTATAAACCTTATTTGTGCTGGAACGGCTTGTAAATCATCAACATTTGACAAAGGAATACCAATTTTACTCATGTCCTTTGTAAAATCTGATAATACATTAAAATTTTCCTTTGTAAGGAGTGTCATTTCATGTGGTGGCACATAAGGAGATGATATAGGGCATTTTGCCTTCTTTTTCTCAACTCCCTTAAGTGCACTCTTCATACCCATTGTTACTTTCTCTACACCAACCTTAGAATTGACTTTCAATACTCCTCAACTGTACCTTGAACTTCCCTTAAAGTTCCTTCTAATGCTTTTGGTTCATTAGAGGATTCATCAACAATTTTATCCATCCTTAATTTATTGATGTCTTTACAGACACTAGAAGTTTTCTCCTCATCTATGAGTTGTGGCTCGCTTTTCTCTTTATCCCAAAGTTCTACCATCTTTTCATCCCAAGTCAAGTACATAGGCTCACTCTTTCCATTAACCTCTTTTGCAGTACTCTCTAAAATACTAGCTTCTATCTTAGAATCCTTGCCCTTCCTCAAAACAAACTCAGCTTCCTCTAACTCTTTGACATCCTTGATGCTTATATCCTCTTCACTTTTCTTAGAAAACCATTCTTCATGTTCCACTTCATGCTCATCATTTGAGATGATGACATTACAAAACTCTTTGGGGTTTTTCTCAGCCTTTCCCAGAAGCTTACCGACTTCACTTGTAGATGCTATTTGAGAAAACTGATTATCAAGACTCTTTAAGTGAGAGTAAATTTCACCGAATTTAGCTTGACACTCATTGTAGTTAGCATCAACTTTACTCTCAATCTTTTCCAATCTTTTAATGGTCCCTTGTTGTCTTTTAACTTGTCCCTCAACAATTTCCTTCAACATGACTCTCATGTCGACTTCTTCACTAATTTGAGGACGTGGGTATTTTGTTAACTCTTGGTGACCTTGAAGTTTGACTAGATGAAGCTCCACCTTGATAATGTCATTGATTGTTTTGAGCTTGTGGAGGGTTCCCATAAGGTCTTCATTGAAATAAATTTCCTTGAGGTGTCCTTGGTGGGTATTGATCTTGGGGGTTTTCCACATTGTTGCTTCTATAAGAAAGGTTATTATTCCTATAGTTTGGATTGAATGTACGGTTTTGATAACCCCAACTACCTCCTCTTGCACTCTATCTCTACCATCATAAACCAATTCTTGACTTTCTTGTTGAATCCCTTCAACCTCTCCGATAAAGTTCACCAGTTTTTGACTTACGAGGAAGATCTTACTCAACTTATCAATCTTGTCATTGAGCTCCTCATACCTTTGGTTCTCCAAATCTGAATCCCTCATATTCCTATCATAATCTCCTCCATAGCAGGTTTCACTTTGAGCAAGATTCTCTATCAATTGCTCTCTTTGAACGACAGCCAAACTAGCAAAACTTCCATAGCTAGTCGTGTCCAAAGCTCTCCTATAATGGTCAAGTTCTCCTCTATAGAAAATACCTAAGAGATTCTCCTTTGAAACCTCATGATGTGGAAAACTCCTTGTATATTCCTGAAGTCTCTCCCATGCTTCATAGAGATTCTCATTTCCTCCTTGCTTGAAACCAGAGATGTCGTTTCTAAGCTTGGCTGTCTTTCTCTCATGGTAAAACTTTGTAACAAATTCTTTCTTGACCATATCCCAAGTAGATACCAAGTCCGAAGGAATGTTTCTCTCCCATTGTGCGGCCTTATTGCCTAGAGAAAAGGGAAACAAAATCATCTTAATGACATCCTCATGTACACCATTCATCTTGACTGTCCTACAAAGCCTTTCAAAGCGATCTAGATGATCCAATGGGCCTTCTAGAGGCAGCCTATTGTATTGTTGATTCTGAGCCATATTTATAAAACTCGACTTAACCTCAAAGTTGTTGGCGGTGATAACCAGAGTATGAATACCATACTGAATCTCCCTAAGGTTTGGCTCGTCAAAGGCACCTATTAGCCTAGCAGTAGGTTGTGCAAACCCCGATGGTCGGTTCTGAACTCCAAGCCCATAACATCTCCTCTAGGAGGTTGTTCATCATGTTCCTTAGGTGGGTAATTACCTTGATTTTCCATACCAAGGTGTATCAAGTGGTATTCTCTTTCTTTAGCTCTCCTTTTGTTTGCAGCTCTTCGATTAGCTCTCTCAAGTTCAAGTAAGTCTAGATTTTCTTCAACTAATTCACCTCGTTGACTCCTTAGTAACATAAACCTTCACGAGAAACCAAAGACAAACAAATACACAATTAGTAATCGAAACAAAAATAAAGCTCCCTAGTCTTAATCCGAATCAAAATCTTATAGGCTAATTGCATGAAGTTTCCCGGCAATGGCGCCAAATTGATGTTTGTTTTCTTCTAGTGTGGTTACAAGTAAGCATTTGAATTCAACAAGCACAAACAACTAATCATCGAAGTACTTGAGGAATGAACCCACGAGAACTTAGAATCAAGTCAAGAGAATTTGCTAAACTCTCATTTGCAAACCAATCAACCAACATGCATTAAAAACAGGTTCATTAAGTTCACTAATCCCCTAGACATCATCTCTCGAAGGCCTAGGAAGAGAAGCTCTAAAATAGGTCATTCAGAGATTTCATCGAACACCTCTTGGACAATGATCTTCCTAGCATCTATTTTCAAGTCATCAAGTTTAATCTAGCATTAGTAGCACCTAAATAGAAGGAATTTAACAACCTAAGTATCAATAATCCATTACCCAAGTCTAGATTTATCTAACCATCAACCATTCTAATGACTACTCACACATGACTGATTCGATAATTAAACCAAATGAAATGATAAAAATGAACATAATGAGATTGAAAATGAGATAGGGATAAGAGAATTCCTAGTTTAATCTTCAAGAAGAATGATCCAACAAGTCTCCAGTCTCTCTCAAACTCTCTCTCTAAATGTTCTTAAGAAAAGCTTATAAAAACTTGGAGTATTAAAATATGAATCTGCATAATTATCATAAAGTTGGTCATAACATATTTATACCCATAATATTAGGGTTAAAAATCCATAAGAAAATGAACTAGATCAACCCGAGACAAACCGGATCAAAGCATAAAAATATGCCAAGTGTCCAAGTATTTTCTTCTAAAGGGTTATATTTTCATTCTCTTCTTCTTATCTTTTATTCTTCTCTTTTTCTTATATGTTTCTGGATCTAAAGGTTCTAGATCTGGATCCAACAGATCTAGATCTGGATAGAAGGTTCTGGAATTTTTGTTGTACTAGCATATATTTTCTAGCATATATTTTCTGATGATTCTCTAGCATGTATTTTTGTTGTATTTTTGTATTTTCCGGTATTTTTAGTCATATTTTCATATTTTTTGTATTTTATGGTATTCTTCGCTGTTGACTGGTATTTTTTTGGTTTTTGTGGTTACTTTTTCGTATTTTTCTTTCTTTTGTCTGGTATTTTTTGGATATTTTTTGTATTTTATGATTTTTTCGGATTTTCATGGTATTTTTTAGTTTTTGTGGTATTTGTAGTAGACTTCATTAAAAGACTTATATTGTAGTAGACTTCATCAAAAGATTTTTATTGTTGTAGACTTCTCTAAAAGACTTTGACCATTGTAGTAGACTTCTTTTGTAATAGACTTCTTTTGTAGTAGACTTCTTTTTAGTAGACTTCTTTGTAGTGGACTTCTTTTGAAGTAGTAGACTTCTTTGGTAGACTTCTTTTGTAAACTTCCTTTGTAGACTTCTTTTGTACTAGTAGACTTCTTTATATAATATATTAATCTTTCTAAATTTCATTACCTTTGTAGATGGTTACGCCTTCCTCCAAGGTTGTTCACAAAAGATAAAGACTCATACCGTACAAAGAGTGTAGGATACCACAGTGGGAGAACTCAGTTGCTTCAAGCACTCTCTGCAGCCCTCAATTGGGATGAATGGACAGAGCTTCGAAATTCCAGACTGGGAGTGTTTATCAAGTTCTATGAACCAGATTTTAGTTGGGCATCTAGGTTGGTCCACTATGTGCTTTGTCTTCATTTGCATTACACTGGGAGTTATGAGATATAGAGTGTTATTGGTGTGTGTCCAATAAGATTCTCTCTTAATGAGTTTAAGTTCCTCTCCGGGCTGAATTGCGAGTACATTAAGGACCTAGACTCGCTACTGGTTGATGATACTGTGGATATGGAACGATTTTGGACTCTGTTGGGAGTGGAACTAAATTTGGGACCAACTTATACTAATCTTGTGGATGCTTTTGGTGGCTGTAGAGAACGTTCATGTGAAGATCGTCTAAGGTTAGGTTATCTTTCTATATTTGCAACTTTTATTGAAGCCGGAAAATCCGATAAACCTACACGACTTCAACTAGCTCGATTGGTCATGGATCTGGAGGCTTTCCAGAATTATCCTTGGGGGAGAGTTGCATTCAAGAACATGATCGAGTCTGTTAAATTAAGAGTACATACGTCAAACAGCTATTACATTGAAGGGTTCCTCTAGATTCTTCAAGTGTGGGTGTATTATGCTCTTCTAGAATTTGCAGTCGGTTTTTCTGATCCTCTTTTGGATAACCCAACTCCACCTATGCTGGCAAACAAAGGTGGTAAGGGTCGTAAAATATGTCAAGGAAAACATGATGAGACAAGTGTTATAATATATTGTGTATTATAGTTTTTTTACGTGTTGTTTATTAATATTGTTAATACTTCTCTTGTTTGTTTGAATGCAGACACAGGAGATCCACTTTGTTAAGAAATTTTTTGCTGATATGTGGCCACGTTGGGACAATGAAAACGAGGATCCATTGGCTGATATGTATTTCTTTCATTTGTCACACTCGCTCTAACCTTCCAGCCACAACCATTGACACAACATTTAGCCACCAATAGAGTTTTTGATGACTTGTAGACCTTAAAGGGAATCTTTGTAACAACTCATCAATCTTAACGCTAGTATCAAATCTTCATTCCTATTAAAACTGATTGACATGTATGCTATCTGAAATTTTCTCTTGATCTAAATGACGTATGTTCTCCATATTTGTATCAGCTTCTTCTTCATCTTCGTCTTTTATTTTCGCATATTGATTGTAGTCTTCAACCTCTTCATCACAATCAATCTCTTCATCACAATCAATATCTTCATCACAATCAATCTCTTCATCACAATCATTCTCTTCATGGCAATTCTCATCTTCATCAGAATTCTTTACATAAACGCATAAATGCACAACATGCAACGTACCTAACTCCACCAAGCTTCTAACTTCTCTATCACTTGTGACGTGCATTGGAGGAGCGTAGGTGGCATTTGTTGCAATACTGAATCTGGTATTGAGTAACTTAATTCCACAGAATTAGTTTTCTTTGTTAAGATTATAATCAGCATATACCATTCCAACAAGTTCCAGGTATGTACAATCATTTTCTTGGAAAAATATTCTTCCTCCTTTATGGTTATCAACCATGAAATTCCAAACCAAGCCATCTATAACCCATCTTCCACAAACAATAGTTAACTGAACCATTACCTAAAAATAAACATATATAAACCACATTAATAACAGATAAAAAACTAGACATATAGTTTTATTAACAAAAAAAATGAGACTCCATATGAAGTCTACTATATAACTAGGAGACTTCACCAATAGACTTCGATAACATCTAAAATCTACTTAGAATGAGCACCTATATTATTCCTAAAATTTACACAGACTTAAATATAATATATAACCAAATAAGGCTCATACAAAAGTAATAAAAGTATCAAACAAACATAAGAAAAAAAAACATTGTTCAAATGCATTTTTACAAATGGACAAAATAGACTTCTCTTGAAGTCTACAAATGAAATCTGCGTTTAAAATATAAACTTCCCTTGAAGTCTCATCTAAGAAAAGGCAGACTACAAATGAAGTCTACTTTAGTACGAGTAGACTTTTTTAGCTACATATTTTAGCAGACTTCCCTTGAAGTCTACTCTATAGTTGACTAACTTTGACTTTTATTGTGAAGTCTGCTCAAGAAATTTACTACGAAAGTAGACTTCAAGAGAAGTCTACTCGAAAAGTAGCGTTGACTTCTCTTGAAGTCTTCTTTATATTAATTAATAATGAACATTTTAATTTTGAAAAGTGGACTTCGGCTGAAGTCTGTGAGAGTCGTAGACTTCTTTTGAAGTCTACTTCTGAAGTCTACTTTTCATGTGAAGTCTACTTGTGAAGTCTACTTATCATGTGAAGTCTACTAATATTTTGGTCAATATTTTCTATTTTTGGTCAATTGCAAAACTAACCCCCTTAGAAAAAAAGTGGACTTCGGGTGATGTATGCTGACATCAAGGGAAGTCTACTTAAATCATGTGAAATCTACTGAAAAATTCAAACTGCTGGTCAATTGTAAAACTAACCCGAATTTAAGTAGACTCTGCGAAATTTTTTTTCTTGTCATCAAAGAAAAGCGTGCAGACTTCTAGAGAAATCTACTCTTGTAACCCAAAAACTTGGTCAATTGTAAAATTCATTTATGCGTTGACTAGCAGACTTCAATAGAAGTTTACTTTTGTTAGTAAACTTCATGTGAAGTCTACTCTCTATAAATTTTCGAAAATCTTCAAGAACTTAGGTAGATTTGAGTTAAGATCATGTTTACCTTTTTTGAACGCCCACAAAGTCGAAATAAACTTTAAATCATTACTTTTGGCTCCAAATAGCACCAAAATTGAAAGATTAAAAAAATCAAGAACTTGAAAACGAAAATTAGTAACTTCTTTAGATAGAATTAAAGAGAGAATGAGAGATTGTTATGATAGAATTGGTGAATTAGCATAATGATGTGAAAATTGGTTGGTGATGATGCATTTAGAGATTCAATTTATGTTGGTAATGGTGGGTGAGAGAATTGAAGAATATGATAATTTTATAAATATTTAAGATTTACAACTTATTTTAGATTTTTTTATTGTAAAGAAAAAAAAGTTGATGGCAAAATCGAAATATGAAAAAAATAAACATAAAATCTGAAAAAGAAAATGTTAAAAAAAAAAAAAAAGTTTTGTATTGGATTCAAATCAATAGGTCAATTTTACAACTATTCCTAAAGCAAATGCTCTAATGGGTCGTTCCTAACGAAAGTTAAGTTCCAACACGAAACCAGATGATTACGACCTCCGTCGAACCTACCTGAAAGTAAACTTGTGAGCCACTAATTTGTTATTATTTATATTGCGAGACAAATCTTCTGTATTTTTTTTCACGTGTATATACGTAACCCACTTGGCCAATAGGGAATCAGAGAAACGACAAGGAAGATGTGTGTTTGTGTGAGATGAAGAAGCCACATCATCGTATACATTAGCACTTTTTCCACTAGACGTGGCTCCTTACACATCTCACCTCACTTTCTTCTCTTTTTCTTTACTACTACTACGTGTATTTCTGTTTAGCGCTCAACTCAAATTGCGATATTTTATTTTATTTTTCACATTTTCTCAACCCATCTTTTAATTTTATAAAAGTCCTAATGAGTGTTTTTCTTTCTAATACATGATTTTTTTCTGGTGGGGAAAACAAATAGAAATAAGTAAAATCCTCTGAAAAAACAAATATTATGAAGCTAATTGACGTCAAATGAATTTGTTATTCTGTTCATGTGTCGTTTTATAAATTTATATGTACGACTAAATGCATATGATATTTTATAACTATTAATATTTTATGGTATATTATATGATTGGTCGAATTACCTTAAACTATAATGTAGATTAGTTTTATTAATAAAAATTTATGTTTTAAATATGTATGTTTGATGTCAAAATCTTATATTCTTGAAACAGACTGAATAATAAAAATGGAACTAAATCTCATAAGTATGAATACATCTTTCTTTTTCTTTTCTTTTCGTTACCTATAACTCTACACCACAAAAGCAAAGAATATAATTTTAAAAGATCTGATGTCCCATATAAAATAAAATGAAAAGCTAAATAAAATAATGAAATTGAGGAAATAACTGAACCTATCATTGACATTGCACCCAGTTTATAAATAAAGAGATGATCTTGAGTTATAACCACAAACCAGCTTCAATATCTTCTCTTCTCTCTAAAGTCTTAAAGTTTATCCAAGTCTCTTGCTACTGCATTCTCCATCGATCTTTGGTGTTGTTATCAAAAACCTTTCAAATCAGAAATGGCAACGGCGTCGTTTAACATGCAGTCAGTGTTCGTTGCTCCTTCCGGTGGATTGAGTACACGCAATATCAGAAACTCAAACCAACTCTTCTTCAAGAGGAATCCTTCAGTTGGAGTCAGATGCATGGCTCAGGTATAATATAAATATGCTACTTACTTCCTATGTATTATCACTTCCTAACTTTAACGATTAAAACTTTTAATCCTGACGGTTCATTGCATTGACTATTATTCTTAAGGGTGATCCAATCAAGGAAGATCCTTCTGTGTCTGTGCCTTCGACTTCGGCCGCTCAACCACAAACCCCACCGACTCCTCCTCCAGTCACCAAGCCTAAGGTATGATCTAATGTTAATTAGTCATTTATAGTAAATTAATCTTGATGACTTCAGTATAAGTAAATAATGAAAGTTTTTGATTGTTCAGGTGAGTACGAAGTTTGGAGATTTGTTAGCGTTTAGCGGTCCAGCGCCTGAGAGGATCAACGGAAGATTAGCAATGGTAGGATTCGTGGCGGCGATTGCAGTGGAGCTATCAAAGGGAGAGAACGTGTTTTCTCAGATCTCCGACGGTGGCGTTGGGTGGTTTCTTGGAACCACGGCTTTGCTGACGTTGGCATCAATGGTTCCATTGTTCAAAGGAATAAGGGCCGAGTCAAAGTCCAAAGGGTTCATGACCTCAGATGCTGAACTATGGAACGGTCGGTTCGCTATGCTTGGCCTCGTCGCGTTGGCCTTCACTGAATACGTCACCGGTGGAACCCTCGTCTGAGCTTTTTCTCTTTTATTGCCCTTTTCGATTTCTTGTTAAGGGATACCACACTTAATATATTTTAATTTTTTACTATTGGTTCAACAATATTGAGAATGGTTATTGAAATTTTATTCAAAAGACAGTGAAATTTAAACTGACTTTTTATTGTTTATAAAAATATTGAAAAGGTTGTTAACATAAATACTTTTATGATGTGATATCTGAATAGGCAATCAGATGAATTAGAGTATAGCTTCAAAGAAGCAGCTCTTACTTTTGAGTTTTGATATATATTGTCAGTGTGAACACAGAACTTCATTTTCCTCTAATTATTGCACAACACAAGACGGTGTCAAGTTTAAGTTAAACAAACCATGAAACATTACAACACAACCACAAGGCCAAAGCCACAATAATGAAAGGTCCTCGGTTTCAAGACAGCATATATATCCAACAGGAGACATGAATCTCTCTTTATTGTATGCTTTTAGTTTATGGAAATCTGATGCCTGAAGACGGAGAGTCGTCCTCTACGCCGACGCGTCTATGACCCCGTCCCGAGTCACCTTTACGAAATTATCGATGTACTCTTTCCTGTAAAATAACCGTTTCAATATCTCTGACTAAAAGAATACAGTTCTCAAAATCCCCCAAAGATTCTCGCCTCTTTTTTTGGATATATACAAATGCCATCACAAGATTTTGATGAGACAATTTACCTAGCAGCAAGATGGTCGTGTGGGCGATTGTATGGTGTCCACACCGGCTCACCCACGAAAAGTCGCATTGCCTGTTTAACAAAAGGTTATATTTCAACACGTACTTGAAAAAAAAGGTGATATATGGCCAAACGAAGCTGACATTGAACCTTGATATAGTTGTCTGAGTCCACGGTGAAGCGATGATATATTCCAGCAGGCAAGACAATCATACCACCCTTCTTTACCCATACTCTAATCCAAGCTTCATTGCGATCCCTCACATCAAAGTATCCTAATTTCCAATTTGATAAAACATGATGACCATATATATATATAGATACAAGTAAAACAGCCAAGAAGAGTACTTACCACTTCCTGCCACGCAGTAACGGATCTCTTCATCAGTGTGCAAATGTTCTTCGAAAAAGCTCTTTACCTTTTCTTCGTAGTTTGGAAGCTTTTCCGGGCATACCTCACAAAAGTCCTTGCATTTAAATAAGTTTTTTCTCGTCAAACCACTTGTATACATAGAAATAAAAATGTAAATGAATCATTAAGTGATTAACAAGAAAGAATTCATCTCAAAAAGTGTAACAGAGAAGGAAAAGGTTTCTATATGTCCTTTGGAATGTTAGTGTTAGTGGAAGGGGAACCAGAGAGATTTGATAGTTAATGACAGACTCTCCAGTCCAGTTAAATCCTACAACAATCGACCACCTGAACAATCTGCCAGGAAATCCTCATAAATCATCCCTCACTACTTGCTCTCTAACCAACTCACAAGCACTAAAATCTTCTGAATTCAGCCCTTGGCTAGTAATAGATAAATCCTGAGCAGATGAATTTCCACTAATGGAACCATTGTATGTATGGGCTTGTGTAAACATATTTTGTTCGAAACTGAAGACCTAGCATTCTGTCTAAGAGATAACAAACACAAAAATATATAAAAGCCATCAAATAAAGGTCACAAACCATGTAGGAGTAACCACGAGATTCACGGATCTTTTTCAATTCCTCATCGGTTTCATAGTTATCAGCGTCAAGTCTCCAGCTAAGTACTCCAAGCTCTGCACACAAACATTACATGTAAAATAATAGGGAAGCCGAGTGAATAACATTAATTTAAAGACACATAAAAACATACACACCTGAAAGTTTGTCCAAAGATACAAACTCCTTAGGATCCTTGTGGTGAGGAAGTCTCTGATCTTCTTCGCTATTATCCATGTACCAAGCTTGAATCACTTCTTCTCTTTGATCCTAAAAGCAAAAACACAGCACATACATACAACATGTTAAAACAAAGAAACATCAATTTGATGCTGCGGAAAACCACATCAACTTTGGACTAGATTCATTGAAACTTTTTCGTATGAGTGATTGAAAACCAATTATCCAATTAATTTCAGTATAATTGAAGAAGATATTCTTGAGCAATTAATTATGATGAGTTAAACAGCTTGGAATACGAGCAAAGAAGTAACGAGGGCCAAATCATGAAAACCAAACCTAATGGATGATATAAGAATCAGCGAATGATGTTTTCATGGCCGAAACAAGAAATTCTATGAAGAGCTAAGAGGAAATCAGAATAATAGGAAAGGTATATAATGGAATTACCTTAACAACTTCTTCAGCCATGGTTGTTTGTTCCTTTTCGTCTTCTCCGTATGCCTTATTCCTCTCCGTCTTCAAATCCACGCGATTAATGTCTTCCTTCCTTTTCAATAAAAATCATTTTCGTTTTTTATTTGGAGCAAAAATTGTTAAAAACACTAAAAGACGAAAGTACCCTTCGTCCATCTATTCGGCGGCATGCGGCGAGGGAAATGCCGCCTCCTCCACTCCACATAGATCCCTTTCAGACTAATTATTACTAAGAAGTATGAAGTTTCAAAACAAAAATATTCATTAGTGTAGAATTTTATACTGAATAAATAACTCAGAAATTCCCTTTTCGAGAAAAAATGATTCAGATGCTCTCTTTGAAAAATCGAAGAAAAAACAAAATTAATATAGTCGAGTTTTAGAGAAAATAGTGATTGTTTATCGTTCTATCCAGCCAATATCCACATATTTACACGACCTAATCAGTTAAATATGTCTAGACCCGTATTAGACTAAACCAACCTAGATCCTCTGCAATAAACCGAAATGAAATCAATTTATTGAGATTAAGTCACTTCTTTCAGTTTCATAATCCTTATTTTTATATTTTTACCCTAATTCGTTCACTCTCAAATGATACATTTTTTAAATTTTCAGCCGACAAGTCCTCTCATCTACAAGAAATGGTGATTGCTTCCAGTGGAGATTTCTGATCCAATTTTTGGCAACAAGTTCAAAGATAAACTTCTGTTTAGCATCAAATTTGTATCTCATTTTTATTCTCTTTTTTTGACTTTCAACCCTCGTTCATACATCTTCTCTTTCGAAAGTTTGCTAATCTTCTCCTCTTCTCTGAACTTTAATGGTGTGTATGAATAATGTAGCACGCAATAAAGGAGGGGGTCCTAGTTTGATCAATCCTCTACTCCCTACAGTTCCCGATTCTCCTCCACCAGCCGGCGAGGAACCAGAAACAGATGAAAACGAGGGAGACTTACCAGAACGAGTTGAAGGTGATGAGACCGAAGGAGTTTAAGCTGATGAGACTAAGGGAGTTGAAAGCGATGAGACTAAAGTAGATAAGAGTGAAGAAGATGAGAGTGCGAAAGATGAAACTATAAGTAAAATCGATTATTAGAAAGATTAATGTGGAAATGAGACTTAGATTAGGTGAGATAAAACATAGAGTTAACTGGATAAATCTTTAGAAGAGACCATAAGTCTGAGATATTGTTTGGATTGGAAAGTAATGTGACCACATATGGATTTGTGTCAGATTTTGTTACTACAAACGAGTCTATGTGGGTCTTTTTTTTTTTTGGGGAAAAAAGTTAGAAACTTTTATTACAATTACAGAATGTAGTTGAAGCAAATTTTTTATATCACTCATTTTGATTAACATGATTTTATCTGATGCATGATTTCTAGTTAATGGATTAAGATTTATTTATTTGTTAAAACCCTCATTTTGATTGGCATGATTTTGGTATGATGTATGATTTTGTATGGATTGTATATTTTCTGATATATAAGAAAATACATGATTTGTCTGATACATATTATATATTTGTTAAGAGTCTCATTTTGATTCGCATTATATTGTATTGATATATAATCTTGTTTTTTAATAAAGTTTGTCCGAGATTTTGATTTATTTATTTGTTAAAACACTCATTTTGATTGGCATTTTATCCATTGAGCATGCATTGGGCAACAACGGAGTATACAAAGCCTATTAGAATTGCAATAAGGTGTTATGTTGCAAAGATGATGGAGACAATAGAGTCTATCTTTGAAATCTTTAAAAAGCAGTGGTTCAATGGTCATCCTCAGTTATGTCATTTCTTTCACATGCTGAGGGATGAAAATTATAAGGCAATAGGGATGTGGATGCTCTTTGCTCAGATGACTCATATAGATAAGAGGTATGAAGTTTGGTATGTGGTGAATGGCGTACCAATCTTCTACCCAATGAGAGAGCACACCCTTGTTTTGGGACTTCAATATTTTAAATATCCTAAAGGTTATAAAAACAAGATTGAAAATCTTAGTTTTGTGTAGAAGCACTTCATAAAAAGAAGAGTGACACAAGAACTTGTTCAGCAAAAATTTGTGTCAATGCAGAAGGCTAAAAGTTACAGGTTGAAAATGGATGTATTATACTTCCTAACCTCTATAATTAAAGAAAGTGAAAGTGAGGGTCACATGCATCCCGATGGACTCCTTCTTAACCAAGATCGTATCTAATCCAGAAACTTGCTAGACTTTTCCGTGGGGTAGGTTTACCTTCTTTGTCAACTTGATAGGAATTCATCGAAAGATGAAGCTCTTTAACGGTGTTGTCAAAATGGCTAATCTACCTAGTTTCCATCATTCTATTGGAGGTATGTCACTTATTGAATTATGTGATTATGTGAGATAGTTGTATATGTTGCTAATGTGATATAGTATATGAGATAGTTGTATATGTTGATAATGTGATTGTTTGTAGCTTCTAGCATTTGAACCAATCCCACGTTTGATGAAGCAGCTCTAAGAGGAGGTTAAGGACGCAGCCAGTGATTGTCCTAGGATATGAAAGAGCAAATTTAGACCTAATTCTTTGAAATGATATCGTATTAAATAAGTAAACAAGAAACTTGGTTAAAAAAAGGTTGGTATACTTGGTTAAACAAGGAAATTGTATTCCAATTTTCTGAACTTTGTTCATTTATAATTTTTAGAATGAATTATATTTTTTGTATTCGCAGAGGATTAGTAATATTTAGTACCAACTATAGATGAGCGTAATCTTATCAGTGAATTCACAGAAGAGGATAATATAGTTGATACAACTATTGACCGTTGGAGTAAGTGTCTATTAGTCGATAATAAATGAGTAAGCTTTGAACGAATATACAAGAAAGACATAAAAGTCAGAAAAAGCTAGTGGAGTGGTTGAGGCCTCATAGAAAAACAAAAATATCAGCTATTGTTTTGAAAGAGACGAAGGTAGTAATAGAATCTAGATTCAAGCAACGCACTGACAAAGAACAACGAGAATCATCTAGTGCTTTGAATGTGCCATTAACAGTAGTCCATGAAGAAGTGATTGAGTTAGAAAAAAAAACCGCAGTTGGTCGCAGGAAGGAGAAGAAAAAGGGAAATAACCAAAGTAAGTGAGAGGTAAAGAAACAACATTCTTTAGGGTGTCAGCTGAGGCAAAGGAAGCATTATACTCTATTGGTTCTGAAGGAATACTGGCTCTATTGGTTGTATTTTTATGTAACTCTTTTGCTTAATAGGCTATGTAATGACCTTAACATCTTTTGGTTATTAGGCTATGTGATGTGATGACGTTAACTCTTTTGGCTTATTAGGCCTTAACTCATTTGGTTTAGTCTGCCTTATTTAACTAATATGTATGTACTAATCGCCCTATTTGGTTTATTTGGTCTTATTTAGTTTGTTAGGCCTTATTTAGTTTGGTAGATCTAACTTGGAGTATTTGACATTAAAACAAAAGATTTTTATAAATATATTAAGCAAATAGGTTATGTTATTGCAGTACATTTATAACGGTTACAAACACTAATTTTTTGAAATCAACACAATCTAAACAATTAGGTTTTATAATATCGTTATATATAACAAACTCAAAATATCTAGTCAAATTTTTTTACTTGAAATGTGAAGATTGCCATAACAAACTTAAAGATTAATTTACATGAAAGTGATGATATGATGATATAGTATGGTAGTATGAAACAACTGTACCGTATGGTGATCAAACTATACGTGAAAGTGATGATGATGTGATATTGTATGATATTATGAAACAACTATAGCTTACTGTAAGCAAATTATACGTGAAAGTGATGATATCATGATAGTGTCAACGTATGATATTATTGAGAGTGTTGATATTGTGTTATCGTATGATGGTTAAGTTATAATTGATAGTGTTATTTTATGTGAACCAATTCCATCTTGAACCATTTGATTTTATGTGAATCGATTCAATCATGAACCAATTTATTCTGTATGTACCACTGAACCAATTCCAGCTTAAACCATTTGATTTAAATTAGAATTGAGAGTCGTATGATATTCTATGTGAACCAACTCTAGATTGAACCGAATGACTTTATGTGAACCAAATTTTTTTTGAAACCCATATCTTTTATGTGAACGAATTCCATCTTGAACCAATTTATTTTGGTCTACAATTGAGCCAGTTGAGTGCATCATATATAAAATTATAATAATGTATTTTGCAACATGCCCAACAATTTGACTTGATTGTCGGTGAAATGATGACATTGCCATATAGGGAAATACACACGCATCCAAGGAGATGACACTCAGGATATGGTCCACTATATTTAGGAGTTAGTGTTGTCTCAAGAAAGTGTAATTATCTAAAACACATTTTGGAATGTCTATAAGTGTTGTCTTGTGCCCAAGATTGGATTTGGGTCAATAATGGGCTAATGGACCACAAGATTTACAATAACATTTTATTAATATAAACTAAAATTATGGGCTAATAGCCCTGAAGACTTACGATTACAAATACCTTCAGCAAACAGAAAATATATGATACATAATAATAGTTGCAAAAAATTTGAACATTTCTTAACATTCTTAACAATGAAGACACAAATAAATATAGGAAAAATATCAACTTTTGTAGATACTGTTGAAACTCTTATTCTAGTCTAGGCCTGGCACAATCATGTTACTTGTCCTCTGATGTCTTTCACCAACCGAAGGAAACTGGGTTTCTTGAAGTTGTCCTTTCCTTTTTAATATACGGTGGAGGTAAGGCATACAATGCTAGAATATCATCCAACATACAAACCCACTAAGGCATATGCGGTACATGATATAACATCCTAGAATACACCAACGCTCATTACTTCATTAGTTAATATTTCAAGTACAACTCATATAGATGAAAACCACTGTTTTTATGGACTGTGCATATACGTGAGAAGAGCGGCTATTGCATGGATGCAACGATACTTTTCCATGTCAAAACGCTTACAGGCAAAAAATTTGTTCTTTAAATCCACCAAATAAGACTTGCCATTTCTTCCAACAACACCACACTCACGCAAGAACAAATTAAGCTCATGCACTGTCAAGTACATCGTGTCTTCGCATCTACTATGTAATTCATTCTTCACAAATGGAACCAAGTTCCGTGAGCTCATTCCTTCAGCAGAATCATTATGATGTTTGTTAAACTATACTGTTTCTCAAAAATCCTATCAATCATGACTAGTAAATAGTACATCCTTGCCCCTTTGAAAATGTTATCTAATGATTTTGACTATTTCTCGTTCATATGTTGTACCACACACCGGGAAAGTAATTAACACCGAGCCCCTTTTGCCATGTCTACACTATTGACCAAATATTATGCCACTTTAGGATATCTAGTTCTAAATTTCGTGTACCCCCGCTCAAATCCAGCCATTGTATAAATCTGAGCCAACTCCTTGAATCTCTTTACAACATTTTCTTTGTAGATTTTTGATGTCTTTGTTCTCAAATTCTAAGATAAGTTAAAGATACAATATCCATGCCACGATCTCAGGTACACTTCACTAAATGCCTTGATGAAGCTAGGATTTTGATTACTAAGGAAAACCAATTTCGGATCATCCGGTACAACAATTTTTAGCATAGTAAAGAACCAGTTCCAACGTGCATCTTTCTCACCATCAACTTATAAAAAAAACAAAATCAAGTAATGCTGATGGTTCATATCCTCAACCGTGGTAAATATAAGAGCATCCCCGTATATTTTTTTAAGAAAAGTTGCATCCATACTAAGAACTTTCCTCATGGCCCTAAATCCCTCGACACAAGCTCCCAATGTAATAAATAAATACTTGAACTGTTTTTCTTCACCCAACAACAATCTCGTCACCGTACAAATATTTTTTTCTCCAAGGCAAATAAATATGAAGGCAACTTCTTGTAACTTTCCTCCAACCTAACATGTACAGCACATGCAGCTTTTTTTCCTCTCAAAGTAGTTCAAACCAACACCTTCACTCGGACTTTTCCTTGCACAATACTTAAGAGATTTAGCAGATAGAGTATTTAATTTTACTGGATAATCATTGTGCACAACGGGTCCAACTAAATCTGTGGATCATCTCCTTTTAACCTTTGATGCACACGCTAATACCCAAGACCGAGAGTAAGAATGGGTCTTGCTGTATACTTTATCCGACCAACTACTTTTGCTTCTTTATGGTTGGTATACACGTAAGTACCACTTACAATCTCAGTGATGACATCTTACTACATATCTCCAAGTATCTGAGTTCACCCGAATTCTTGGCCTAGTTTCAGACATTTACCATCATCTTATTATAATAATACAATACAAGTGGATAACATTAGGAGACTTTTATAAGTTTAACTAGTTATACAATAATATAGTTGAAATCTTGATTTACAATTGAATACTGATTCAAATCAACTCAAACCATAGAAATCCAATCCAGATTAAATTGAATAACAATAGTATTTTACATCACATTTGAGTCTTGTACCCTATTTGAATCGCTTCACTTCTGGAGTCTTTATGTTTCACTGTTCTAATATTTTTATGTCCTTATGAAGAAAATATTTAGCTGAAAATCAATATAAATGAAGGTGAAAGCTAAAGATGTTTTTGAAGAATGAAGCCAAAGTCACGAGCTAAATCGTCACTAAAATCGATGAGTGTATGTCTTCTCGAGCGTAAGAGAGGGTACGAGCTTGATATGGAGGATGTTGGTTCTACTTGATATTTGATAATAATTATTATTTTTGTTAGTTGTGGATTGGTTGGTATATATTTAAATTCTCTTGTTTGATTCAACATAATTATTATACCAACCGGGATTTATTTTCTTTTTAATAAACTACTTTTTAATTTTTAATTTTTTGCCGTCTAATTTTATTATTACTCAAATGGGTTTAAAAGTTAGGTATTACATAAGTTAAACACATGACGGCCTGATAAACAAAAACCCATAAGGCCAAAAGATAGAGTCTTTGAGAACTCCAGATGTTCTTATCTCTATATGCAATCTGTCTCCACGTGTACACCGGTGAAGGCTTCCAGCGTGCATCTAATCATCTATGTGGCTTCACCTCCTGCATGTCGATATGAAACTCCAATGCCAATCAAGCGCCAAAAAATGCCATTCTTTGGTAGGGATTTTCATCTTCACGCCCTCCTCTGCAAATTCCATCATAATGATTGATTTGAAATCAACCCAGCTTTGAAACTCGACCTGCGAAAATCCAACTTAAGGCAACTCTGGCAAAGCGGAGAACTACTCCTTCAAAACTAAACATGGTTCATAGGATCTATAAATCACTAACAATCTTTGATGGAAAATTATGAAATCCGTAAGAATGAACCCAAAGCCAAATAAATCGGTAAAAACCATGACAGAAGCATCAATTGAAAAAAACATCAAAGAAAATATCTAATAAACAAGACGGTGATAAAAAACAAGTTTGTTACCAGAGATACAAAAAAATTAAAACAGTAAACATAGTGGGAAATCGGCCAGAGTCGGAGTGGGTAACTCCCAATCGATAAAGATGCTTAGTCAACATCTCTAAAGGATTTGTAATTAGAGAAAAGAAGAAGCAGAGGCAATTCTTGGGCGGATTGAAAGGAGAGAGTAACTCTTTTTCCAAAAGAAAAGAAAAGAAAGAGAAACTTAACTCATAATGTTTTGTAATTAAATAGTTTGAAGATTTGCACCTCTTACTCAGATTAGCCAGCTTTTAGACCTTATCAGGAGGAATTCGCTAGGTTAAGAAGCATATTCAGATCATTTTCCCTCCATAGAATTCCTAAATCTCTAAATTATAAAGCAGATGCTCTCGCTCGCATTGTTAAAGAGACTGCTAATGATTCAAGCGTTTTAAACTTGCCATCACTTTTGTGAGTTATTAATGAATTTCAGAGTTGAGAAAAAACAATAGTTTAGAGGGTAAAAATTGTATAAAAGTAAAAATGAGAGTAAGAGAGTAAAATAAATATAGCTTAGTCATTTAGTATCTAATTTAATCGTAATTTTGTTTGACAACTTTATAATTTTTTATTAGATAAAATTTTATAAGTAACTATTTGTGATCTGCTCTTCAGACGGGATTTGTATCATGCAAGTTAACTTATTTACTTACACAACAAACTTTTGTTTTGTGAAAAATTGAGTTTAGTTGTATGTAAAATAGAAGTAAACTTTTATTATTTGTGTAAAATTTTGGATTATATATTTTAAAGTTATACATCTACTTTATCAATTATTTATTTGTATATAATATATATAGGTGAACATGAGTAGATTCTTGTATGACCATTGACTGCAAGGTTGGGAGATAATATTCAAAATATCATGTCGTAATTGAGTAGGTTATTTAACGTTAAACTTGGAAGTGATTATACATTTTCAATAAGGAGTAACATGTCGACCCCATAAGCTCTCTGCAATTTTGGACATTACGGGCTTATCAAAAGCCTAAAAGCCTTGCAATAACATGTTGAGAACTTCGACCAGCTTTCAATTCCGAGAAAGAGAGGTGGGAAGTTTCCATCTTAGTTAATTTGGTGGGAATTTGAGAGAGTTATATTGTACTGATCGTGACTATATCGTTTGGAGTTACCAAATAATCTATTTACAAGTGAAGAGGAGAGTGAAAACTATATAATGGAGAGTTAAGATAATGTAGTGGAGAGTTAAGACTATGTAGTTGAGAGTTAAGATAATGTAGTGGAGAGTTAAAACTATATAGTGGAGAGTTGAGATAATGTAGTGGAGAGTTAAGACAATGTAGTGGAGAGTTAAAATTAGCAATTTATGTATGTTTTCAATAAGTATGAATATATTATATTGTTTAGGTATATGAAAAATCAAAGGTGTGGATTAAAATAAAAATAGAGATCTAGTTACGTTTATAGTTTTATACTTCACATTCTAATGTTCTAATTCATTTTTGTGACACACCAAACTCAATTTTTTGTGTAGTCATATAATATGTATTTTCATATATATATATATATATATTGATTTTTGTTTTAACATATGTTTTATATTTTTTGTTTGTAATTGAGATGTAGATTAATTTTACGTTTGTGGTTTTAAGTTAAATATGGTAATTTAAATGGTTTTAAAAAGAATTTAGATGTATATTTATTTAATATTTGTGGTTTTAAATTAAAATATGGTAGATTAAATGAGGTGATGATGTGGCTTGATCATATTTTCCTTTAAATACAGTATATAGATTTTTATCTCCTATGTGATTAGTAGTAGTATTCAATTTTGGAATAAGAATAAACCACCCGTATGCATTGTGTGTAAATCTAGTTAATCTAAAGGGTCAAGGTCGTGAGGACGAGTAACAGGTTTGGCAAATCAATAATGGTAGTTATGATTTTGCATTAAATTTGCCAACAAACTAGATGAATAATGAATTAATGATAATTATCCCCTCTAAAAAGCTTACTCTCTCTCATTTTCTTCCTTTTTGGCTGATACAATGTGTGAAAAGACTCAATTCTATTCTAGTGAAAGTGTTTACAATCTATACGATTACACAACCCTAATAATTATACATTGATTTACTAATTTATCCTTTCCATATACACTCTAATACTTATCACTACATAAAACTACGAGGCAGCTTGTCTGAGTCGTTCGCCTCCCACACAAGGCAGCTCATGGTTTTGAGTCGAGATTAAATAGTCACTTCTCTAAAATAAACAAATTAGAAGATTATCTTGTATATATCACAGATTTTTGTTACTTCCAAATGCTTTTCATAGTGATGAAGTCTAAGTTTGGTATCTCAATAAGGTCTCTCATTATAAGACAGCATTTACATATTAATACAAACCGCCAAATCCTCTCTCTCGTCTCTAACCTACTCAAAACTACAGACCAAANAAAAAAAAAAAAAAAAAAAAATACAGACAAGACCAGAGCTGATCACAAGACTTATTCAGCTCTAATCTTAAGCCATGTTTGTTCCACAATGAACGAGTACATTCATCGTTTGCATTTGTTCCTTTTGTGCATGGCAAATTGTTAAAAGAACAGGAACTGGTCTTGCATTGAGCTTAAAGAGCTCCTTTTGACCCATAATCTCATCTTATATCCAGCTTCATCGTTAAAGATCTAATAAACAAGCAATGAGTGTTTAGAGGGGTAGAGAATCAATGAAACCATTTAATTAATGTGTTTCAATGATTATTCATACCTTCACTATTTAGATCACTGTTTAAATCAACTGAGAGATTGGGACTTTTCATCTGATTTTCAGACGACTCGCAGACAACATGGGGATCTCCTGTGCCACTCAGGTTTTGCGAATAAGTTGAGTTCATCACGGGCTGACGATTCAGAAACATCTCCAAGCTAGAGGATGCAACTCCTGGAGCTTTTCTGGTCTTAGAGAATCTTCTGCTCAAGAAGAAAGGTTAATCAGTACTCAGTGGATAGAAATAAGCACAATAAGGCCTAAAGTAACAACAATTGTCTCATTAACGCACCTTTCCTTCCGTTTGTCAAGATATCTTTGCAATGACAATTTTCTGTTCGCTTGACCCTCCACATCTTCAGAAAGTCCAACAAAACAAAAGAACTATGTTTAAATCTACAGAATTCCCAGGTCATCATATATCAAGCAGAACAAGAAATTCAAGTTTAGCTGTCTAAAGTAAATAAAACTAGCATTGCATGTACACGTGAAAGCAGCAAATTCAATTGAGCTCTCAACTTTTTTAGGCATTATTAAAATAATAACAGACTTCTATAATTTTAAGGTGATATGAAGCACTGGTTGTACCAGAATCACGAGAAGCAGTCGCCTTTTCATGGCCATATTGGGGAAGCTCCACTACCTTCTCTGCAAAACCAAATCACAATATCAGATGCTAACAAAGATCAGCATCTAAATCAATCTCACAAAATGGGGCAAAAGGCATCAACAAACGCTGGAACAGGTTAGTATATGTAGCAGCAACATGCTGCATTTAGACATGCTTCTTTGATCATTTAAAACGCCTCCTTCCCAAACTCAACAACTTGCAAGTTGTGTTTGGCATAAAAAATGAAAACTAAAGATCTATTTTAATGACATACAAGCTTGACATCCAACTCCATTTACTTTTTCCAGTTAAATCATACACTTAAAACATAATCATTTCAAGTGTTAATCATACTATCAACTGAAAAAGAAGATCAGACACTTTAGCAAAAGCTTACCTTTACTCATTGGCTTCAAAATCATTCTACTAGATGCAAAAATACCATTTTCAGGCAAATCAATTGAATTGGCTGCAAAGTGCATGATTGACCGTGCCTGCAAACCAATATACATATATAGGGTTCATGATCAAAACCATGCCATCAATATTTATATTCTCAGGCTGGACAGAATAATGTTAAACATTTACCTTTTCAGATGGTACTCCATCATATACATTCACTTGTCCACTATAAAATATCGTCATTTGCCCCGCCAACGGACTTGTTTCAGCTGGGCTTCTGATGCAACATTACAGAAATGTGTTTAATCAACGACCACATGCTAGCAACACCTATGTTGAAGCTTTTGTCTGTACATGGACTACCCCTAAAAGTATTCTCAGTAGAACTGAGTAAAATTAAAATTCACAAATGACGAGTCAAAAATATTGACCAGTTGAGTGAGCATGTGATTATTTCTTCCACTAGCAATGATCACAGCAAGTCATACCAATTTAGTGATACAGAACCAAGATCATCTAAAAAAATCAACTACAGATACAGATCAAGCCTCTATCCAATACACAAACTCTCCTATATCTAAGGATGTGATATCGAAATAAATACTTGGTAAGATCACAGACTTAATGTTATTTTCTTGATTTAAACAACATACGAGAAGTATAGAAGCAGAAAGGTGTGACAAAAAAATTGAAAAGACAAAAAATGTAAACCTCGGGGAAACTGTCGTCTTGAAGCTATCTTTCTCCCCAACAAACTGGCCAGAACCGCCAGAAAACTCAGCTGATCTTGGAGAATCCCTTCTGTGGCCGTCATCTTCCGCCAAAGGAATCCGGCCACAAGCTCCGAGCTCGTTGCTTGGCTCAATTGACGTTGTTGTGACCTGTGGACATATAAAGTACACAGAGCAAAAATTCCCTGAATCAGTAAGCAACCAAGGAACTTAGATTTTCAGTTTCCTTTTCTGTGCCAAAATCAAAGTATAGAAAAAGCTTACACGAGGTGGATGTGCAGGCTGAGAAACAAGGATCTTACGGAGGATTCCGGCGCCGGAATCATCGCCGGGCTCAAAGAGAGCTTTAAGGGATAAAACTTGCTGGATCGCCTGAGATTTGTTCCACGAAGGCCTGCGCATTCCTGAATTGACACGTGTCAGCCGCCATTCTCGGGAAAAAGAAAAAAAAAACAAGCAAAAAAAGGTCGGAGAGAGTAGACAATATGAAAATTGACCAAGTAAGAGGTTCCTCTGCAAAAATCTGAGAGGATCTTCGTCCCGGGAAAAGGAAAGAGAAGAAGAAAAACCTTTCTCTTTGAGGAATTTGCGGCAATCTTCGCGTGTGAGCTGGGAAATGTCTTCTTCAGTGAGAAGCTTGAGAGGCTTCTCAAGTATAGACTTCGCGGGAGAGACTCCAACATCCATTATCTTTCTCAGATTCCGGCCAAACGGCCTCACCGGAGGTACGGTAAGAGAGCAGTGGCGTAATCGTAATAAATGGAGGGTTTGGGGGGCAAAATTAGGAGAGCGAGAAAGAGAAAAAGAAAGAAAAGAGTGAAGTCTAATAGTAATAATAAGTGAATGGGCTTCAATTTTAGGGGAATGGTTTTCGGAGCAGGAAGCTCCCTAGACTGCCACGTATGCTTCTCAATAATCTTCTCTCTATTACGCCTGCTAAATATCTTCCTTATTTTCATTTACTTCAATTAATATTCTTCTCGCAGATTTGGCATCAATGTTTAAGACATTATACTAACAAGCGAATGATCCGACCAAAAAAAAAGAAAAAAAACAAGTGAATAACAAAACAAAACTAAGAAAAATGAGATCCGCAAGTTAGAAAAACCAAACATAACTCTCACCACGACATGCTCTAAAGTTACCGCGAGTAACTCCGTCTCAACCCCACCATCAAATCTTTAGATCTAGCAACACCTACAATAAAAGATATTTACAACTACTTATATACAAAAGTAAAGTTCAAGCTCCACATAAAATATAATCTAGCATACTGCATACAGTTCCAAAGTGTAAGAGACTGTATGAATAAAGGTATGGGAACAATTTTACCCCTATATGGCTAATAGGTGAGTTATAGCTTGTAGTCCAAACTGAATACGAGTTTTTAGAGTTAACTAATCTTTGCGGGATCGCATATCCCGTCTATTGTAATATATGTGTTGTGTAACACCCCGGTTTCAAAAAAATATGATATATGATGGTTTATGCAGAGAGATTTTAAAAAATTGATTTAGTCACCTATATCACCAATGTGTACTTATCTTTACGGTCACTTGTCTAGAGAGAACTCCATGATTAAGTGTGCTTGAGCTAGAGTAGTTGAAAGATGAGTGACCTTTCGAGAAGCGATTCCCAGAACCATGTGAATAAGGATAAAACACGGAGAAAGATCGCGTGATGATTTGTAGGACTGATAAACACGTCTTTTAAGCCTCCCCAGCGTAATGTACCAACTATTCGATAGGTAAGGTGGGCCCATGGGTCCGGAGGGGATGTAGAGCCCATTAAAATGACAGTCGGGTGTTACATGTTGTCTAGAACATAGTGACTTGATGTCATTTTTATCTTTTTATGGTTTATCACTCCAAATCTATTCACGAGTCCAAACTTATTGTTACAAACTAAAAAACTAAAGTTTTGTTTGTTGCGAGATTTAACCTAACAACTTAGACCATTTGCAATGGACCTGTTGAATTGAAAAATTAACCGTTTAACTAATACAATAAGACTATTGAGAATTTTTTTTAAAAAAATAATGTGGCAATTTAGGTTGTTGAAGAAATTCAACATGGTTGAAATTAAACATAGTAGAAGTGGGGTGTCCACAAATAATGTTAGAGAGGAGAGAAATGAGATTGGACATGTGTCCATTTTTCATTTGTCATTGAAATTCTTAAGATTTTTTAACCAATTTTTTTTCAACTTAACTTATTCGATTAAACCAAATAATCAAGCTATTGTTGAGGTACATAGCTCTATTATTACGGATTAGGAAATCAATTTTGTGATTCAACGATCTTGGAAAAGAGCGTCCTTGTAGGTTTGTTTCCAATGTGTAGCCGATTTAGTTAATCAGGATTTGTTGGTTTTTGTTGTCTTTGTGGTATGTTTATTTTCAGTTGTCAGCTACGTTTGGTGTAGGTTTATAGCTAATGCATTGTAGGTTTATTTCATTTCATATCACAAGATTAGCCTTCTTTTGTAGGTTTGAAAAGTCAATTATGTGGGTTTGTATGGTCAGTTATGTGGGTCTATAATGTTAGTTGTGTATGCCTTATATGAATGTTTTTAAGGTTGGTTATGTAGGTTTATGGTTTCTCTTGCTTTGTAGGTTTGTTTTTCTTTTGATGTAGGTTTTTCATTATAGGTTTCTTGTTATGTTATGTAGGTTTATCGCAAAAAACATCATTCTATGTTGTAGGTTTTCCTTTCAAGTATTGTAAGTTTTAGTATTTTTTCTTTTAACGTAGGTTTATCTTTGCAAGATAGCGTTCTTTATTGTATGTTTATCTCTCATGCCTTGCATGTATATCATTTCTCATGCTTTGTTTTTTGTTTGATGTATGTTTACCTTTTTGTATGTTTGTTGTTAGTATTTTGTAGGTTTATCGCTATAAAACATTTTTTTCTTGCTTTGTATGTTTGTTTTCTGTTTGATGTATGTTTTTCTTTTATAGGTTTGTTGTTAGTGTTTTGTAGGTTTATCGCTAAAAATATCATTCTATGTTGTAGGTTATCCTTTCAGGTATTGTAGGTTTTAGTACTTTTTTGACGTAGGTTTATCTTTGCAAGATATCGTTCTTCATTGTAGGTTTATTTCTCATGCCTTGCATATATATTATTGCTCCTGCTTTGTTTTTTGTTTGATGTATGTTTATTTTTTGTAGGTTTATCACTGTAAAACATTCTTCTATGTTGTAGGTTTTCTTCCAAGTATTGTAGGATTTAGTACTTTGTTCTAGTCTTACAGATCTTGTAATGTAAGTTAAACTTGGTTATATTTAGTGTTTGCGCATTGCAAGTATTTAACACCTTATAGGTTTACTTCTGGGTCCTCAACAACTAGTTTATTTTCTTTATTAGTAGGTTTAATTTTTTTTTTGTAGCTTTTGTCGACTTAGTTCATATGTTCTCTAGGTTTGTTGTTAGTATTTTGTAGGTTTATCACTGTAAAATATTTTTCTCTGTTGTAAGTTTTCTTTCAAGGTTTTGTAGGTTTTTCGTCACTATTCATAATCTTCAATACTTTTATGACCCTCTTTATTAATCTAGATAACGAAAGAATGGTAAGCTTCTTTCCTTGCTACTTAAAAGAATGCCTTGGCACACTCATACTAGAAATCGAAAGAAATCTCAAAGATCTAACTTTTCGAAAATTTCAATTTTTCAAAATGAACTCATTAGCGTTGTAATTTTGTGTTCTAATCAAGATACCCAACCAATATTCAACACAACGCAACTCAACTCACTCAACAAAACCCTCAAATTCGAGTTATGGGAAAATACACAATTTTGGAGTTGTGAACTTCCATGAAAATGAAGCTATTGAACTCATACCTTAGAGGAGCGATGAAGACAACTATAGAGTACCTAAAATTTTAAAAAACCAACACAAAAGCACAACAAAATCTTAAAAAGAAAAAATTCATTGTTTATTTTTCTTCTTCGTCGAAGAAGGAGAAGAAACAAAAAAAAATTTCTTGATTATTTATAAAAAATTGAATCATAATGGCATTGTCGTAATAAACTTATGTCCTTTGGAAATCCATTTAATTTCCTCTACTTGGGCACTGTTTGGAGTTGCCAAACGATTAGATTTGTAGCTAAGCATCTTTTTGGACTAGTTGAGTTATTTTTTTCTTCAAAAAAATTTAAAAGTAGTATGAATTTATGGATAATGTAATAAATAAAAATTTCTATAGTAAATTTTATTCTATCAAATATCAATTACTATGAAATTTTTGTGTGTAAACAATTGGACTGACAAGGTCCGATCCATAACCTAGAGTTCAGAACCTAAAATCTCTCTTTTAATCTACGATATGTCAGAGGTGGGATCAAATTCTAATACCAGAATCATTAGGTAAGTCATTCTAGTCTTCAAACCGAGAAGAACTCAGCCAATTACTAGAAAATTAAAAATTTGAATAATTAAAATTTTAACAATGAACTGTTTAATCAACAAAAATATTTTGTGTAAAAGAGATGTGTTTCTAGACTGGTCATAAACCACTTATTTTTCGCCAATTACACAATGTTATTCTGCAAAAGCAACCAAAGTATCACGTTGAACGATATCCTGCAGAAATAGAAGCAAGCATCAGGCCAAAGTACCAATAAAAAAAGTCTTCAATAAATTTCTGCTGGAAAACTACTCAGGGAATGAATAAGCGAGTAAAACAGACTATCCAAATCCATTAAAAAGGAGGAATATGCAAGTATTTGGGACTACCAAAAAATTTTGGAAGAAAAAAAAAGATATCTTTAAAAGCATCATCAACAAAATGAGATAAAAAAAATACCAGTTGGTGCTTGAAGCTATTATCTTAGAAAACAAGTGCTTGTCAAAAGTGTTCTATCATCTATGCATACATATTCAATGACATGTTTTGAACTGCATATCTCCCTATGCAAAAGAATACAGTCGGAGCTAAATAGGTAAGACAAGAGAACAATCATTTGGACATCTTAAAACAAAATGACAAGAGACAAAAATTTTGGTGGACTTGGTTTTCAGAATATTTAGAACTTTAATGCAGCATTGGAAAAAATTATGTTAGTGAAATTTTGAACATCCAAATTCACCACTCAGTCGATTGCTAACATCCAAATATTACAGTCAATCAGATATTGTAAATTGCAAGAGTCCAAACCTTATGTCTCATAACTAGAGAAAAATGCTGGTGGACAGAGATTTAATCAAATCAAGAATGGGTTGGACTATTGGCAATGGAAAAACAGCAAAAATCTGGGAAGATGTATGGATTCCTTCAGATACTCCATGTGCCCATATGGGACATGCAACATGTAACACTCAAAATTCAATTGTTGCAGACGTGTTTAAACCAAAATCATCTGAATGGGACAAAGAGAAAATTCACAAAGTTCTACCACAACATGCTGATAAAGTGTTATGCATCAAACCAAGCCTCAACGGTAGTGAAAGATAAACAACTTTGGTTTGGTCATACAAGTGGAAAATATAAAACTAAAAGCGAAAATACTTCATAACCACTAAAAATGAATCTCACAACTCAATTTGAATGGGAGCTTCTCATAACTGAATGTAAGGAATCTTTTCCTACCATCTAAAATCAAGATGTTTGTATGGAAACTCCTTTCGAACATCCTACCTACAGAAGAAAACTTAAAATGCAGAGGCATTAACAGGAAGCTAACCTGCAAGAGATGAAGAGTAGAGGAATCACGAGAACATTTGTTTCTCTCTTGTGTGGCTGCGCAAGAAGTTTGGTCCAAAACCCTCTTTTCCACCCTGCAATAATGCAATGTAATCGAGAATTCCACCTCATTTGGGAAGGTATGAAAAAACTATGTTGTCTTCATTCTATAGGCATAAGTAAAACTCCCTTGAATCCCAAAATCAAGTGTTATTCAAGGAGAGCCTCTCTTAAGTTCTGAAATTATTTATAGATCAATTGAAGTATGAAAGAATTGGAAAAACCTAAAAAACAAGTTCTATCTCACCAAACTCATAGAACTTCTCAGAAGAAATCCAAAACTCGTTTTGATTTGCAGATCAGATGGTGCTTGGAATGATACTTGTCGAAAGGCAAGAGCTTGATGGTGTTTTCTCAAGATGAGCGGCCAATTTGCAGAGCATCAAAAGGATTTGATTTCGTCAAATTCCCTCTGATGACATAGGCTTTGGTCCTTCGAGAGGCGATGATCTACACAATCTCTCTTAGTTTCGACTCTCTGGAGTTCCAATCCGACTTGTCGATCCTAATTAAAGTCATACTTTCAAGCAATTATCTATCGAAACATACGGCATATTGTGTTATATTCCAGCCTTTTCCAATTCTTTAATTCAAATTCTTTCTATTATGTTTCTTGTCTATTAAATCTGAGACCAGACTCCTTGGCTAAATGAGTCGTATATAACCCTAAACTTTTTTCTTATATTGAATGAATTTTCAGTGACAAAAAAATGTATTCCTTCTATAAAAAACCTACCTATACATAATATTTATAATTAAAATATTATTATCTCTACTAATAAAATTTAGATGTTATTCCCAAGACTGAAGCTATGAATGGTAACAAGGAAAAATGTCTATTTGATAAAAAAAAATTTTTTGTCATAATAACCAATAAAAAAAAGTGTGACCTAACTTTTTTAGAAAAGTAGGACGTATTTGTGTTGTAATATGTTGAACCGCGAATTGAAATAAAAACCATAACATACACAATGGCTTAAAATGAGATGCGTCTTTTTGATAAATAACAATTTTTTGTGTGCACCAAATAATAATCTTTGTAATACATATTATTATAATAGTACAATATCTACGTGAATGCTTATATGCTAGAGAGAAGATGAGTTTTGCGACCTCAAAAACCTAGACCTTTCCGATGGTGCTTTATGTCCAAGACCTACCATTTCATCCTCCACCATCTCGCGAGATTCAATGGAGTTTCATCTCACCACCTCCACCACCACCATGTCAAAGAACTCGAGATTCTCATGGCCTATCTCCTCTTCCCGTTGGCCACTCTACCGGAGTTTCACCACCACATGTAAGCCATAAGAAATGGTTCTCCGTTTGCCATACGTTTTTACGGTGTCGCTATCTCTTCTCGAAAGGAAGATATTGCAACTAGGGTTTCTTCAAAGTGTCGACCTCAAACTGGGGCTTGTATTTGGACCTCAGTTTCATTAAGGTATTTATTTAAATTCTTCCTAACAATTTTATTGCATTTTACTTTTGAGGACATGTATTTTTCTTTGGGTTTTTGGAAGACTTTTACTGGATGCCAATTAGTTATAGGACTTCAATTTAGACTAGATATTTTATGATATTTTTAGACCTTCTTCTATCCTTTGAATGAGATAGACTTGTTTTTCTGATGTACTTTAACACAGATGACATTATTTAAAGCTCATAATTGATGTTTCAACGAGCTCCCATATTTATTCGAATGCCTTGTTAGCAACAGAATTCAGATTAGATCAGAATCTTCTTCAGATTCAAGAATATTTGTCCACCTATTATTTAAGATTTTCAGTATGTGTGAGTTTCTCCACCGAATTATATTTTAATTTATGCAGTTTATTAGTGAGCATGCTACTTTGTATCAGTTTCATTATAACTCAAAACCCTTAATTCATGAAAGAAGCTGTTTGACAAAAAAAAAATAGTATGAACACATGAATACATATATTTGTTATATATATATATATATATAATTTTTTTGGGTCCAAATAAATTAATTACTTAACCAGGATTAAGTTGGTGTTAACATAAATGTTTTGATAGTGTCTTTTGCAAGCCTATTGGATGCACAATTAAGATCATAGCTTATTCTTTTCTTTTT
The DNA here is from genome assembly GCA_900406435.1 of Lepidium aucheri. Lineage (NCBI taxonomy): Eukaryota > Viridiplantae > Streptophyta > Magnoliopsida > Brassicales > Brassicaceae > Lepidium > Lepidium aucheri. The sequence continues at coordinate 20,979 of OVBA01000014.1, read as the reverse complement.
TAGTATTTCATCAAAATTGGAAAAAAAAAAAATTTCAGCTATGATATTACATATTCAAATTCGATTGCATACCATAAAAAATGCAGCTAACTTTCTTTGATTCACCTTCTCAGACATGAAAGAGAACGAAAAGAGGTTGTTGGTGGTGTTTCGTGGTAGGTTTGAGACCTAGAAATCGATCACTGATCCAATTTGAGTCCCTTGGCATGTAGGCTGGCACAAGGTTAGTGAACAAAAGAGATTGAGTTGAAAAATTGAAAGCAATAGAAGATATCAAACACTAATCGACAGAGTTCTTTATGAATTTTCATGGAGGTAATTGCTTTCATAGATTGAAGAGAGCTTGACTGGACTTCCATATTCAACAAATTCTTTTTAATTTCATATTATAGAACAAATATGATCCTCTTTGTGTCAAATTGAATCCGATAAGTAAAGCTCTATTTAAAGCTTTCAATAAAAAGATTTTCAATTTCTTAGAGAATAGCATTTTCCATATTTCATCATCACGACAATCAAAGGGATTTTGGTGTTCATTGCTTAGTAAAATGTTTGGCATAATAAGCTTTTCTTCTTGGAGTGCAACAAAATAGCAAGATCTGGCTGTGAATTCCCTTGAAGCGTGAGGTAGAACATCGATGTCTTCTGCCCTGATAATACTTGGTTCAAGATAGAGGATTTCAGTCTCCAAAGCTGGTAAGGTCTCTTGGATTTTGTTTATGTTCCATTTTTTTTTGATAGAAGATCAATTAAGTCTGACACCTTTTGTTCTTATTTATTAGCATACATAGGTCCTAAAGGGATCCTTTTAATCCGCTGACAACAAGGGCTTTCACCAGATCGTACTAGTCATTCCATTTCCAATTATTTTTTTCAAGATTTGATTTTACAAGTTCTTTCTCCAATAGAATTCCTCTCCAACCATTTTAGGATGAGGATGGATATACAACATCTAGGAAGGGCATCTTTGACCAGTATTTACCAAGTAAAGTTTTCGTAACTAAACTATCTACTTTGTTGAGAATCTTCCAGATTTGTTTAGCTAAAAGTAATATAGTAAATGTCTTCAAATCCACTGAAGTCTAAACCACCATCGTTCTTCCCTTTTGTGAGTTTGTGCCATTCAATCCAAAGCATTTTTTAAGACTTGAATCCCACCAAAAACGTGTAAGGGAAGATTTAATTATATCGCATAAACCTGTTGGCAACTTGAAATATTGTATAGCATAAGTTCGCATAGCAGCAAAAACCGATTTTAGCAACAATGATCGAAAAATAGACTAAGCTAGTGATTGTTATATATTAGTTTACCAGCTAGTGAGAGGAATTTAATCGACCAGCTTCTTGTTCACTACTTTATCTTACCAACAATGATCGAAAAATAGATTTTTTTTACACCTGAAATGTTCAGGCAATCTTAGGTATTTCTCTAAATTAATTAATATACTATACAAACAAAAGTATAGTATAAAGTTATTGACAAATTATATATAATATATAATTTTTATATTTTCATAGTTTCATTATCGATGAAATAAGTTTATTACAATGATTTGTATCTATAATATTATGTAGAAAAGCGTACCGTTTTTATATTTCACCAACCATAATTTTTTTGTACCACTTTTTTATCAAAATTGTACATGGATCACACCATACTTTATCTTGTACCAATAAAATCACAGTCACCAATCTAAGCATGGATAACACCATAATAATAGCAGCACAAATGTGAAGTACATTCTGCTTTTATTAAATCATTAGTATCATTTATCGAAGTATCTAACATTAATAGCCAGTTATATTAAACCCAGAGAATTGTTGGATGAGTGCTGAGGGGCGAATTTTATTTTTGGGCAGGCTTCCCTAGATAGTTTCATCCTTATTGTTTATGACCTAAAAAGTATGAAACATTTTTGATTTTTGAAAAGATCAAACTATCCTCGTACGCTTTGTCCCTCTTTTAGTAAATTTTGAGGGTTTGGTAACTCCAGGAGACTCTTTCATCACTAAGGCAATGGCCTCTCGAGTCTCTTCATCTCGTCGTTTCCTCTCCTACCACATTTGAGAAGAATGTCTTCCTTTCACCGGAAACTTGCTATCAAATCTTGATCACCTCCTCACTGTGGCATGACCAAAAAGAATGTACAAATCTGAAGGCTTGGCTTGTGGATCTTGGAACCCATCCTACAAATTGTTTTGTAAATCTCTTTTCTTGGGGGGAAGAAACTGCTCTAACCTCTTAACTTTTCACTTCATTGAATTTTTGTTTCCTTACACCAGGCATGGCAGCTCGTATATTTTCAACCTGCAAAGGGAAAAAAAAAGTCCATGAGAAGGAGACAGCTAGGTCTACAAGAATAAAAGTCCAAGAACCGAATAATGCTCAGCTCATTCAAAAACACTCTCTCACCTTGATTGGAAGGCTTACCAACCTTAAAGCTCCGAGGATGTGGTCCCTTATCCCATTTGTCTCTGAATATTGGAAAACCTCTCGAAATTCCATTGGAGCTGACCTCGGCCAAGGCTTTTTCCAAATCCTGTTCGGCAATGAGGCAGATATATAACTAGTCTTTGAGATCAAATCCTAACACCTCGCAAAGTGGATGGTGATACTTGAATGATGGGAGCCTACTATATCCAAATCCTTCCCAACAAAGATTTCTTTCTGGGTAAAAATTCAGGGTCTACATGTGCACCTTTGGACTGAACCGATAATTAGATGCATTGGTCATGACATTGAAGTAGTAGAAAGAGTTGAAGTTTCTATCCTATCAGCTCGAGTGAGAGTCACCAAAAACGGGCTCTTACCCCTTATTTTAGAAGAAATAGTGGAGTTCCCAAATGGTGATAAAGTCTCAGTCCATCTAGCCTACAAGAAATTAGAGAAACAATGCTTAAACTTCATGAGTTTAAGCCATCAAAAGACTGACCCAGCTATAGAAAGTAAATCAAGATCCCAGGCTCATTAAAACTACATGAACTCTCGCGGAAAATCACCAGATCCTGACTCTCATACGCTGGTTGCTCTAGATACCCTCGTAGCAAAAACTATCAATAGTACTCTGATAATAATAGCAGATATCTCCATGGCGAAAGGGGAGCCTATCGGCCGAGAAGATACCACCCAGACAATGTAGGGAGATATGAACCATACCTTAAGCGCACAACTTATGAATCACCAAATAAGAAGCAAGATCTTGTCTAGAGGGAAAAAGATTTTCATCTAGAATGACTGAGCCTACTGTTAGAGCCTTATCATGTGGTTTTTCAGAGCATATAAGGAGACCTAGCTCCCCAGCGCTTCGTAGAAAGGAGTTAGATAGCCTTGGGAGAACTTTCAAACATCATGGTACAATATGCTAGTTTTGATGATCCATTCGAGAGTGATGTTAGGAGAGCACATGTTAGACAAGTTTATGTATTTGGCGAATTCGAACAAGCTACAAAGAATATTGTTAAGGAAAAAATGAGACAAATTGACTGTGAAGCAAATGTCTTGGAACACACACATACTAGACTTGAGGAAGTTCCCTGGGTTCCTGTTTCCTAGTGCATGGGTCCAATCCATGTTACTCAGCGATTGGGGCTAATAAAAAAAGTCTCCTCCTACTTTTGAACTGGGTGACTTGAATCCTCGAAAACCTGCCCAAAGAAGAAGCCAAGGCATCCCCCACTCAAGAAGAAGATCCAAGCCAGTCCGAATACTTTCCTAGGAGTGAGCTCTAGGAAACAAAAAATGCTTCAAATACAAAAGTCACCAAAATTTCCTCGCTCAGCTCCTGAGATTCACAAAGCAACTATAATGGTATTACCAGCAAGCCAGCCCCCATCAACAAGAATGGAAATAAGTGAAACTTCTTACCAAGGAGGCTTACAAACTCAAGACCAAGCCAAGGTTCCTCGAGAAGGGCGATGGATTTTCAAAGTCCTCCAAACCCTTTTGCTTAGCTGTAGTGAACTAAAACTGCCAGCAGCCGAGGAATCCCCTGACAGTCTGGCGACTGAAGGAAATGTACCATAGCATATTCCCTTATATTATCTTCCTCCCTGAGACAAGGAACTCTGATGCACAAGTCTTTAAACTACTCCATTGGAGGGACTTTGAATGCCACTTTTTTGTCTCTCCATGACATGGGAGTGGTGTAGGCACAAATTTATTCTGGAAGAAAAAAAATCTCTGTTGATATACTCTCTGCAGATCACCACTTGATTGATACAAGAATAAAGTTCAAAAAAGGCTTTCAACATGATGTTTATTTATGGTGAACCAAATGTATCCTATAGAAAACCTCAGTTGAATCACCTTTCTAATTTATTGGAACAAAAGGATGGATCTTACCTCCTCACGGAGGATTTCAATGAGATTGCTTGTAATGCCGAAAACAAGAGATTTAACCTCTTAGACAAAGATACTTGTTCTAATGTTTTCCATTTCTTAGGTGGAAGACCCCCAAGACCTGAAAAATCTTTTTAGGAGTTCAGGAATTTCATATCCAGCAAAGACTCATTTGATATTAAATTCTCGAGTATTCCTTTCTCTTGGAGAAGATACCAACATGATCACCTTGTAAGATGCCGCCTCTTTCAATATCTCCTAACAGGGGCTTGGATGGATAGGTTTCCACATGATCGATGTGAATACCTAAGCTTTGAAGGATTAGATCAGCGCATTTTTGTGACCTACTTCTCATAGTTTAGAAAAAAAATAAAGGAAATTTTTAGGTATGACATAGCGCTTAATAAAAAAAGGAAGTCTAGAAACTTATTCTCAAAACCTGGAAAAGAGATACCTGTGTGTCCTTTGAAGCCAAACTAAGAAACTATCAACAATAAGAGAAAACAACGTCTAAATGCTCATGAGAAAACCAAAATTGCTAAAAATGACCTTGTGGATGAACTCTCCAACTTGCAACTAGGTGAAAATAAAGTCAAAAAGTCACCACAAGCCTGAAGGATGCTTATCAACAAGAAGAGGAATTCTGGAAACAGTGGAGTACAGAAAATTTGTTGAAACCAGAAGAAAAATATAATAGCTACTTTCATGATATCACTAGAGGGAGAAGAGCATCTAATCGTTTCTCAGTTAATTTAAATGATGTGGGAGAAGTAGTCTATGAGGAACAAGAGATCACAAATATGATTACATGATTTTATGAAAAACTCTTTACCTCACAGTCCATGCTTCAAAGAGAAATTCTGTAGAAGATCTTGGAACCGAAGATAGACTCCTGCACAAATGACAAACTTATCAAAATCCCATCAGTAGCTGAGATTTAGGAGGCATCATTTTCAATTCACCTAGATAATAACAGCTGAAGAGTGTTCAAAATCCTTCTTGCCTCCTTGGCAAAGTCTTCTTAGGCAAGTACTCCCATGACATCAACTTCCTAGAATGTAGATCTAGTCACTCTTCATCTCATGGCTGGAAAAGGCTCTTGGTGGGAAGAGATTTAATCAGGAAAAACTGCGGTAAAGCTATAGGAAACAAACTAGATACTTTCATCTAGCATGCTAATTAGCTCTCTCACTCGGAAGATCAGAGACTATATCACCTGGTGAAACAGTTCCTACCAAATGCAAAAGTGGTTGATTTTTTCATTCCTAACACTACATAATAGGATCTGAATGTTATTACTCATCTACTCCCAAAATATGAAAAAGATACTTTGCATCAAACCAAGCATTCAAAAGGAAAATGACAAGATCATTTGGTTCCATACCAGGTCTGACACTACTCCACCAAGTCTTTCTACTATGCTAGTCTTGATGATCTAGAAAAGCATGAACCACCTGCAAATCATCAAATACAAATTTATTGGAATCAACTCATTTGGAATCAGAAAATTTCTCCAAAGCTTAAGATGTTTTTATATGGCGTTTTCTTCAAAATGATTTACTTGTTGGAGAGACCTTAGCATCCAGGATATATACCAAATGCTCAACCTTGTCCCTACTGTAGAGAATAAAGACATGAGAGCACATCTTCTTCAATTGCACATTTGCCATTTCAGCCTGAAATTTAGTTCCACTTTCAAAACCGTTTGATCCTCGCCAAATATCAACACTTCAAATGAGTCTCCAACAAGGTATATCTCTAATTTTGTCTCCTTCCTTGCGGAATATCCTCTAGACCTCTTTTCTCTTAGATTCTCTGGTCATTATGGGTAATGAGAAACAAGTTAATTTTTGAAAAAAGAGAAGTTCAAATCAGAGGAATTTATAATAAAAGGAATCAAAGAAGCACATGAAAGGCTAAATGCTCAAATAATCGATGGTGATGATCTATCTTCACGATCAGTGAAAATTACAAATTTAGATCCGTGTTATACATGTTTCACAGATGTTGTGTGGATTCCAAGATCGTTGAAAGAAGGCCTAGGATGGTGGTTCCAGCTCTCTGATAGCTCCTTTCACTCACAGGATAATGCCTTGTCCGACTTCACCACCTTGCCTCTAATGGCGGAGGCGTTATCGGCGAGAACATGAATCTCGCAAGCAATTTCAATTGGTTTTCAAGAGCTAATGATGCTATTTGATTCTCTTAGTTTTATCCAAGTAATCATTCACAAAGATCCAATTTTAGAGATCCATGGTATCCTCAAACATTTGGAGTTTATCTTCTTCATTTAATCGTATTTTCTTTAAACATGTGAAACGCCAAAACAATTTGCTAGATGACTCTCTTGCGAAACAGGCCTTTTCATAGTTTTGTCTGCGTTTGTTGTTGTTTCTTCTTGTAATCAATGAATCTTAGCCAAAGAAAATAATAATAATAATAATAAACCCTACATGGATCTAGATTAGCTTGTTAATTAATTCGAAAATGCTAATGAATATTATTTTAAAAAGACATCACATTTTTTTCTGCACTTAATGAAGAGAGTGTTCAATTTTGTCATGTACCTTTGAATTTTGTTCAATAAATTGGACCGCTTTTTAAGAGAGAGAAAAATAAAAAATTGGATATATTTTTTCTATAGTAAAAGCTAAGTGGTACAAAAGAATTATTTTTATTAAAATCTGCGAATTTTAGTTCACCAATTACATCTTCAATTTTTATTTATTTATTTATAAGAGAACTAACAATTACATATTCCATTGTGATTGGTGATTTGTTATGTTTTTCCTCTCAAATCTACAAAATAAGTACTCCATCTGTTTCATAATAAGTTTTGTTTTAACACTTTTCACACAAATTAAGGAAACATATCAAAATTCTATTATACCCCTAAAATCTATTCGACTCTTGACATTCTTTTTTTATTTGTTAATAATAAGGTTAATTAAACAATTTATGCTAAAAGTTACATTGTAAATTTAGAACGACACTTATTTTGAAATGGAAAAATAATAATAAAATGATATATATTATAAAACGGAGAGAGTATTACTGATCATAACTTAATCATCAGAACCTTCAATAATGTACTTTAGTTTATCTTTTCGAGGACAAGAATTTACTAATAACACAAATTCTTAAGTCTTAAAACTTGTCAAGGGTACTTAAGAAGTATTTGGAGCAAAACTTCATTGTTCAATAGGCAAGTCTTTTACATTATAGTTTTTTATTGTTCTCAGCATACACAATTTTATGCCATGAACAAACACAACCATTTGGAAGATCCAAAATTTCATATACGTCTTCTGATATTTAGTTGTATGAGGTCACACAAGAGTTTATTGGTGAGTAAATTTTAAAGAATTTTAATTAATTTTGAAATCCATGCAAAATAGAATAATTATCAAAATTACCCACTTTGTAACTCAATTTATTTCAAATACCCAACTCATCTCTTTCTTATCTAAACCATCTTCCTTCTTTCTCTTTTATATGCAATGACTAATTTCTCTCTACCCAATTTTATTATTTCTATTACCCAGTTTGTTTTATTTCTTTCTCACCTCAACTCTCACATCAATTATCCTCCTTCCATTTATTTATATTTTTATGATATTTTGTTTATATATAAATTCATCTTCATTGTCATCTATATATGGACAATGGATACATATCTGATCCAGTGACATGGATATATAGACAATACATGATCCTTGATTTTTTAAAAATATATGGATATGGACACATAAATAGGAAAATGATGTTTTCGATATAGATATTGACATCCATTGTCAGTGTTATGCGTTTTGTGTTATGGACAAATGTCCATAGTTTCCAGATATGGATATGGACAAAGGTACTACACATTTCTTATATTCACATGGACACCCATTCAGATTCGGGAACTATCGAGGTCCAATCAGAACATTTTTTAGATATGGGCACAGACAAATGTATCATCTGCATGTCTTGTTAAGTTTATTGACGAATGATTTATTTTTCATATTTGGACAAGGACATATATATATATATATATATATATATTAAAAGTGAGGTATTGATAAATGACTATAGTTTCCAGATATGGACATTGACAAATAACTATAGTTTTCAGATATGAACACAAACAAACATACTTTAGGTTTCCATATAAAATCATTACATGTTTCAGATATGGACATTGATAAATGTATTATCTGCATGTTTGGTTCAGTTTTGTGGACAAATAAATTTTTTATCCATAAATGGACAGGGAAAATGTTTATATATCTGGCATGGACAAATATTTAAAGGTTTGAGATATGAACATCAATAAATGACTATAGTTTTTTGATATGGACAAACGCACTACATGTTTCCCGATAAAATCATTACATTTATTAGATATGGACAAGGACAAATGTATTACATGTCTTGTACGAAAAAATTACCATAGTTTCCATATATAGACATGGACAAATGACTATATTTTTTAGATATGGACATAGAAAAATGACTATAGTTTCCAGATATGGATATGGACATAGACATGTGTGCCCTTCAATGGATAAATGGTTATATTTTTGTATATTGACATGGATAAAAATGTTTTCATATATATATATGGACATATGAATTACATTTCTGTTATATTGGTCTAACCTATCCTGTATATGGAAATAGACATTCATGTCCATAACATGCCTGTGTTTCTGAGAAATGCCCGTATATTTTATATATGGATGTGGACAAACCTATTATTATATATATAGACATGAATAAAAGTGTTTTCATATATGGATAAAGACAAAAATGGTTTTATAAAGGACATGTTCATGGCGAGACCACTTATATTCATACAATTTGGACATAGAAATTTTTTTGCATTTTTATGGACATTACATAGATATTTCATCATTCGATTTCGTGAAGAAATTGACATATATATGATTTATATAAAGACATGAAAATTGCTTTCCTGCCAACATTAGCAACCAAAACTATTTACTCAACAACAGTAATTAGTCACAAAAAATTGCTATTATATTTACTCAGAAATACCCATAAACAATATATATTCTAGACTAGACATACTCAAAAACTCAGTTACTTCCATGTCTACCAGTATATGAAAAACCCCTTGTCTATATCTTTCGCTTGTCTCTTTCTCACGCCAAATCCTAACCAGTCCTCAACGATGACCACTTTCAACATATACAATGAGAAAATATCAAAAACCACCCTCATATCCCTCAGTTTTTCCCCTCTTGCACTTTCTTCTCCAAAATTGACTCTTTTACTCACAAAATTTTTAATAACCCAATCTCTGAAATCGTTGTTTGTCATGAATCTTTTACTTTTTGTCTGCTGAATCCCTTGTTACCGTTTCCTATCTTCTTTCTCAGTAAATTTCTCCAATGATTAACCTCAATCATATAATTTCTCTCAACATTCTCATCTTCCAAAATGAAGAATCTTCGTTATACCGTAGATTTCTCTTTCAATTTCGGTCAGTTTTAAAGACATATTCGTTCACTTTAACTCTGCTCTTTTCAGTTTATCCACTCACTGTCACATCTTTCTCTTCACATAAAGGAGAGAAAAATCGTCTTCTTCACCAAATGGATAGTTCCCATAATTTTTATCATCTTAAGGGTAGAATACATGAAATTCTCTACAAAATAATGTGTTATTCAATCAATGATTTAGAATCTATATTCAAATCATGTGTTACTCAAGTACTGATTTTGAAATTTATATTCAGATCACGTGTTATTCAAAGTATTAAAATCTAGTTATTTGATTTTCAAATTTCCTTTATTTGATTTTAAAATCTAAGAATTTAGAAATCCTTGTAGATTTATAAATCTATTAAAATCCACCCTGCAATAAACCCCAAAAATTCAGTAAAGAAAATATTTTGTTTGGTAAATCAGAATAAGATAATGGGTGATTAATTCACAATGAAATTAAATTTTAAAAGTAGTAGATTAAATTTATTATAAATAGAATATAGTGTTTGTTTATTCCAACCAAAAAAATATAGTGTTCGTTTATCATTGAGTAGATGTCAATTTATCAGAAATCAACTTGCATGATAATTATGACTGTTTTCTTTTAGTATATATACCATGTTAGGCTAGTTACAATGAGGTTTAGAGATTTATAAGATTTTATTTTATCCTTAGATTTTAAACTTATATTATTTTCATTTTCATTATTTAAATTTTATTAAAGCTATATTAAAATTTATTATTTTTTGTATTATATAAATGGAGACTTGTTTCATTTAATTTGGACAGAGAACAAAAAAATCTTTCTTTTCTATAATTTTCTACTATCATTCTATAAAATTCTATTTTTAAACATATTTTGGGTAGGATGGATCTCAACAATAAGCATTTCAATACTGAAAATTCCAATAATTTTTCTTTTCGATATCCAAATCCCAACAATTACCAATTTCCAAATCAGTTTTCCAATCAACCACACCCTCAAAATATACCAAATTATGGATTTACACCAAATTTTATCATGTCGTCAGCTGTTCCAAATTATCATCCATATTAATATTATGGAGCAATGATGCCACATCCATCCCAACCAACAGAGTTTTCAGAATTTTCAACACGAATGGCTCTTGGTGATATTCGGTGCAAATGAGAGTGGTCTAAATAAAAGCGGAACAAATGTGAGCAGTCCAACTATGGAGGAATCAACTCCTACTCGCAGGAAAAATCACAAATGGACCACTAATCAAATTTTGGTGCTTCTCAGTGGATGGATTAAATATGGAACAGACATTTTTGTTGGAAGAAACCAAAAAAGCGAAGCCTATTGGGGCAAAATTGTTAAATATTATAATGAACATTGCTCATTTCAAAATCCATTGATGGAGCTTTATGCAGAAATCATTTCAACTACATAAACAAAATCCTAGGAAAATGGATTGGAGCTTATGATAACGCCAAACATCTACAACAAAGTGGTTGGTCAGAGATTGATGTCTTGGTAAAAGCGCAAGAATTATATTCAAGTGGTATGAGCGTTCATTCAATTTAATGTCAGAGTGGCATGCTCTTCGTGATCAACCATGTTATGGTAGTCAAGTTGGAGGAAATACTAGATCAGGGAGTAGTGGATCCAAGAGATCTTGTAAGAGTGATGCAAGTGATTCCAACTCTGTAGGTTCCAGTGCACGTCCAATGGGGTGTGATGCAACTGAGAAGAAAGGTAAAAAGAAAGGTAAGGCTGCAACTTTGAAAGTGGTCAACGAAGAGTGGAATGAGTTTAGACAATTCAAAGAGAAAGAGATGGAACAACTTGCAAAATTGACTATGAAACAAGATGAAGCAAACAAACTTATGAAAGAACACACTCAAACTAAGAAGCTGAAAATATTTTTGAAGCTAAGTGAAAAAGAACATATCGATGACCGCCGAAAAGAGATAATGGAGAAGCTTAGCAATGATCTATTTGGAAATTGATTGTTATCAAGTGGGTTGGTACTTCAATAATGATGTTTGTCATCTTTTTCTTTCATTGTCTTTAATAATGTATGTCTGTTTTTTGTTATTGTCTTTAATAATGTGTGTCTTTGTTTTGTCAGTATTTTTAATAATGCGTGTCTTGTCTTTATTTCCTATTTTAATAATGTATGGTTATTGTTTTCTACTTTAATAATTCGAGTCTGTTTTTAGTCCAAATAAATCAAATAATACTATTTATGTGTTTTGTCAATTCTACTTTGTGTCATATTGATTTCTGCACCAATAATATTTTCTGTCGTAATATTTGACTTTTCTGACTTAAAGAATCTATAACTTTCGGCTTTTGATCAAAACTAGAGTTACTCCAAAACTAGAGCAAATATTAGTCTTTTTTTTGTAGTCCACTTTAGTCTGCATGAATAATAATCAATTCTATTTTTTTGTCAATGGCAATATCAATATGGGCCACAAAAGCCGGTCCATTAGTCAAATTCCTACATAAATTTTGTAGGTGGTGGGACTTGATCCCTGGTTGTGCATGTGTGCCTGCCTTTAGTAAACTTACCACCAACCACTAGACTAAAGACCACTTGTAATAATCAATTCTATTTATCCACAAACAATTGAATATCATGTCGATTTTACATTTATTAATTATCATGTTAAATCAATCTAGTAAGGAAAAGATTTTAACTAGTATAATAATTTATCATAGATATAAATTCGGATACTAACAAAAGAAAAATATGCAATAACATATTGGCTATAATAGCTTTGGATATAAAACCTAATACTTGAAATTCGAAGCAAAACCAACCTGAATTAAAAGAAAACTAAGCCCAATAGAATATTCATATTGATCTTAAGTTTATGTATTTGAAAAACCAAATCTGAACTGAATCAAAAACTGAATAGGCACCTAATATATTTTTATTAAGTTTCTTTAAATTTTTTTCTATTAAATATTTTTTAATTTTGAATTTTTAAATAAAAATACAACCCAAAATATAAAATTCCAAATGCAACCCAAAAAATAAAAATATTTGAATAGATCATGAAACAATGAAACCGAAAACCTAAAACCCAAAAACCCTAATTCAAAATCTAAATAGATACCCAAATGCCCAAACCCAAACTATATAATCGAGTGACTAAATCACATGTAAAAGAAAATGTCTCAGCACATGAAAATTTTAGAATGAAGAGTAGTCATTTTCGGAAATGAATACTAAAACTATTGAAAAATACAGGAGAGTGATAAATTGACAAGTCAAAGGAGGACACATATTTGTTTTCACATGAGTCTGACCAACATGGATTCTCCGCCTGTAAACCTTGCTTGCTATGCTGCATTATCAGGTCATCCTCTATGTATTGCATATATATATTTGTTGAGAAATTAGAGAATGTAATGGTCGGTAAATATGGATAATGATTGGATTGTATTTGATAACACTTTCCTTAAAGAGTATTTCGAACCTTATTCAAGCCTAGGGTTACACGAAATCTCTTTTAGGATACGACAATCAAAGTCTTCTCTTGTTCTAGGCTAAGACCCAAGAAAAACAATTAGAATTTTTGTGCTTTGTTTATGTGTTCAATCTTTTAGAATCAGATTGAAGTTTATCGCTCTCTATCTCTCCTATTCGTCCCTCTATTTTTGTGTGTAGGAAATAGAGTTATATTTACAGAAAAAACTTTTTCACGAACAGTTATGTCATTTGACGTACGCTTGCAACCATATATTTATTATTAGAACCATTCATTCCTGATGTTAAACATTTAACTCAAATATTAAACGTTTATCATTAAACATAAATATTCAATATTAATGTTTGTTAGATAACTTAAATGTTAAATGTTTAACATTAAACTTAAATATCCAACATTCTTCCCCCATTTAAGTTTAATCTTCAATTCAAAATCAGCTCACATAAACCAAACTCATTCTTAAAATGAAAATATCGTGACGACTGAATTTTCATCTTAGCAATATTACACATTTCGAAATACTCGAGAATTAGGATGTCCAATGGATTGAATCCTTTCAAGTCATTTGGATACATGAAGATAACATACACATGAATTTTTACACTACTCTAAGTGTTTTCCTCGACACTATTATCAGCCATGTGTCATTATCCTTTCATGAGCATATACAAAGCTAAGTCCAAGCTTCTTGAAGCGGCTACACTTCACACTCATATAGGTAGATCTTTTTAATCTTGCACCTGCAAATGCAATTTTTTTTAAAAATATTTTAAGAAGAAACTTCGGTTCATCCTTTTCTTGTAGGTCTAAGCACTTACTTTGGGATGATGTAAACTAGTGCTTCAATTTTTAAGTGTGGGCTTTCTGCATTGAATTCAGCCTCTAATGTTGTATTAGAAGGGAATTGGGTATCCCATCACTAAGGATTTCAAATGGACTTTAATCCCATCATTTTTGCCGACTTTATCACTAAGTCCCTAGCTAGTCCTTTGGTCAAATGATTGGCTACATTTTGTTGAGACCGAACAAAATCTAAGGTAATCATCCTGTGAGTGATCAACTCACGTACCGTACTATGTCAAACTCCCATGTATCTCGACTTACCATTATATACTTGGCTATAAGCCTTAGGCAAAGTAGATTGACTATCATAACAAATGGGAATAGGTGACACTGATTTTGGCCACAATGGAATTTCAGAGACTAAATTTCTTAGTCACTCTGCCTCTCTCCCTACCGCAGCTAATGCTACAAATTCTAATTCCATTATCGAACTTGTAATACAAGTTTGTTCTTAGATGCCCATGAAATGGCACCTCCACCAAGTAAGAACACCCAATCACTTGTAGAAGAATGATCTTCTACGTTGGTGATCCAACTTGCATCTGAATATCTTTCTAAGACCAAAGGAAAACCAACATATGTCAAACCATAATTTATAGTTCCTTTCAAATACTTAAGCATTCGTCTTACAGCTTGCCAATGATGAGTACTAGGATTACTTGTGTATCTACTCAATTTTCCTACAGCATAAGCTATATCCAGCCTAGTGCTTGTCATGGCATACATCAAGCAGCCAATCACTTGAGCATACTCAAGTTTTGATACCGCTTCCCCTTTATTAGGCATAAGCTTTACACTCACATCTATATGAGTGCTCACAGGAGAACAATTCTCATAGTTGAAATTTTTTAAGTACTTTTTCAATACAATGAGATTGTGGTAAAGATATTTCTTTATTCTCACGTTTAATTCTTATTCCAAGAATCACATCTGCTTCCCCCATATCTTTCATGTCAAAACTTGATGACAAAAACTCTTTTGCAAGTTCTACTTGTCTAAGGTTGGTTCCAATGATTAACATGTCATCAACATATAAGCAAATGATCACTCTATTACCAGACTCATCAAACTTGCTATATAAACACTTGTCTGCCTGATTTAATTTAAATCCATTTGACAAAACAGCCTCATCAAATCTTTGATGCCATTGCTTAGTTTCTTGCTTTAGCCCATATAATGACTTAATTAACTTACACACCTTATGCTCATTACCAGGCATAACAAACCTTTCAGGTTGTTTCATATACACCTCTTATTCCAAAATACCATTCAAAAATGTGGTTTTGACATCCATTTGATGGATCACAAGGTTATGTATAGATGCCAAACCGATCAAATACCTTATAGAGGAGATCCTAACAACCGGAGCATATGTATCAAAGGAACCAATACCTTCCTTTTGTCTAAAGCCTTGGATAACCAAACGAGCTTTAAACTTATCGATGGTTCCATCAACTTTCATCTTCCTTTTGAAGATCCATTTGTAGCCTAAAGGCTTACAACAAGGTGGAAAATCTGTTAAGTACCAAGTATTATTTCCCATGATGGAATCCATTTCATCATTTACAGCTTTTTTCCAAAAGGCAACGTCATAGCTTCATTGAAAGTTCTAGGATTACCATCAATATGGTAAGAGTATGAGTACCAATCTCATCTTTTGATCCTTCAATTAAATAAATTTGAAAATCAGGACCAAATGATTTTTCAATCCTTCCTCGTTTACTTTTATGTAGCTTAGGTGACACGTTTGATGGTTCGATTAGATCATCTCCATCCTTAATTCCACTTGTACTAGAAGTCAAATTCTTTGACATTGGTATAGATGAAAAATGATTTTCATCAAATATTGCATCTCTTGATTCAACTACATGTGTATCGATATAGAATCATTAGGTTCCATTGTATAAAACCTATAAGTCTTGGAATGTTGAGCATATCCAATAAATATGCAATCAATACCTATTTCTCCCAAAGTTATATAATCTTTGGTTTAGGTAGTCTAACTACCGCTCTACAGCCCCAAACTCGAAGGTAGTTCAAATTTGGCTTCTTTTGGTACCAAAGCTCATAAGGGCTGGTTTTATTCCTTTTGTTAGGAATTCTTTTTAATAATAACAAGCCGTCAACATGGTTTCACCCCAAAATCCGTCACTTAACTGAGTAAGATAACATGGAATTTACCATTTCCTTTAGAACTCGATTTTTCCTCTCAGATACACCATTTTGTTGTGGTGTATACGGAGCCGTAGTCTCATGTATAATACCTACGAACTGAAAATATGCAGGATCATAATACTCTCACCTCTGTCGGTGCGTAACTTTTTAACCAAGTCATTATGTTGCAACTCAACTTCGGTTTTATAAACCTTGAATTTATATAGGGCCTCATCTTTAGCATGTAATAAATATACATAATAGAAACGAAAGTAATTGTCTATGAATGTAATAAAATATTTCTTATTTCCTAAAGATGGTGTAGCATGCAAATCACATAAATTGCTATGTACAAGTTCAAGCACATTTGAATTTGTTTCTATGTTTTTAAATGGTTGTCTATTTATCTTATTTAACAGGCAAGTGCTACACTTCTCTATACTCACGTCGAAAGCATGAATTAATCTTTCTTTAGACATATCAATCATACGCTTATAATGTACATGACCTAACCAAACCTAGCATGCCATAGATAAGTATCATTTTTGCTAGAACATGCCACATAAACACAACTTACAACTTTATTAATATTAAGCATAAACATGCCATTACAGAAATATCTGAATCCAACAAAGACACTACATTTTGATAAGACATACATCTGACTCTTATACTTATTTAAATCCACACTTATTTTAAAATACTACCACAGACTAAGTTTTTTCTAATTTGGGTACATGGATTACATCATTAAGATCAAGGGTTTTCCCAGAATTAAATTCTAACACCACTTTTCCACGACATATGATAAGGGCGGTTTACTCGTTGCCCATATAAAGTATGGATCCATCTTGAACTGGTTACTACATCTTGAACCAGCCACGATCCTTGAAAACATGTGTTGTTGCACCCGGTCAATCCACCACGCCACCTCATCATCCTGCATTTAAAATGCCTAAGAAATTTTTGATACGTAATACACTTTCAGATTTGAATCAAAAACTGAATCTGACCTTGTTGAGATGGTGGGCCTTGATCCTTAGTTCCTTGTCCTGAACGATTCTTATTCTTTGCTGCCCGATAGTCTCATTTGAAGTGACCCGGCTTGTTACAAATCCAACAAACGCTCTTAAACTTTTTGTTAGATCCATGGTTAGTGTTGTTATTAAATGGAGGTTTCTTTCCCTTATTCTTCGTCTTAGAACTCTCACCTTCTTCCCTCATATCAATAGAAAATCCAGCATTTTATCTTTTGATTTTCCTCCCTTTTGTGCCCTTAGAGATTATTTTATGCGCAAATGGCTGCCAAGTTGTACAAGAGACAACTCTTCTTTCTTGTGTTTCAACATGTGTTTAAAATCTTTCCATGATGGTGGCAAGTTGTCGATAATACTCGACATTGAGATGGATTCATCTTCGGCCATGTAGTTTGATTCCAACGCATCCCAAAACTCTTTTGCAGATGTAGCATTTTGATAAATATCAAAGAGGGGATCAGACTACCATTTAGAATATGACCATGACATATGTAGTCATCGTTCTTTCATTTGAGTTACTTCCTTGTTTCATCCACAGAATCTTCATCCTGATTCTCCGACACGGTAGGCATTGACATACTTAGAACATACACCACATTGAGCATTGTGAGAAGGAAGTGCATCTTCTTTTGCCATCTTTGAAAATCGACTCATTCAAATTTATCTAATTTTCCAAACTTTGATATCATCTCACAGACAAAGACATTAGCCATCGTTCACAAAGAACAAAATACTCTTTAAGATTGTTGAGAAATTAGAGATTGTAATGGTCGGTGAACTTGGATTATGATTGAATCGTGTTTGATAACACTTAAAGAGTATTTCGACCCTTATTCAAGAATAGGGTTACACGAAATACCTTCTAGGATACGACAATCAAAGTGTTCTCTTGTTTTAGGCTAAGACCCAAGAGAAACAATTAAAATTTTTGTGCTTTGTTTATGTGTTCAATCTTTTAGAATCAGACTGAAGTTTATCGCTCTCTATCTCTCCTTTTCATCCCTCTGTTTTTGTGTGTAGGAAATAGAGTTATATTTACAGAGGAAACATTTTCATGAACAGTTGTGTTATTTGACGTATGTTTGCAACCATACATTTATTATTATAACCACTCATTTGTAATGTTAAATATCTAACTTAAATGTTAAAACGTTTATCATTAAACTTAGATATTCAAAATTAATGTTTGTTAGATAACTTAAATGTTAAATGCTTAACATTAAACTTAAATATCCAACAATATGTAATAATTAGATCGATACATAACTTAAACTTAATTTAAATTATGTTTTAATCTTTACTCTGTAATAGAGAGGTGTCGAATATCAAAATTATTAGACAAATTATCTACTAACAGACCGAGAAAAACTTTAAATAAATTTATTTTGATGCATTATGATATACTAATTAATTTGGAAATTATATAGTCTCTTCATCCATAAATTCTTAATTATTATATTTTGATGGTGGTGTCCAGAAAATAGTAACTAACGTGCCATTGTATACTATAATTTGTGTAATAATACAACTCCTTAAATTTTCTTTTAACAAAGAAATTTTTTTTTACAACTCCTCAACACTCTCTCGCTTTTCAAAATAAAAAAATGGAACTTTCTTTTCTCTCTGGTCCAGTAATCGAGACAAGTTTGCCTCCCTCTTTCACTGACGCCGACGATACCAGAGAAACTGCATCTTAGCAGCGTCAGGATAATCTAATGCTTCTATCTTCCTTATTTTTTCCTATTTTGTTTTCTCTTTCTTCCTCTCCTTCAACTGAAGATTTGGTCGGTGAAGACAAAGATCGAAGCTCTTGCTTCCAAGGACAAAGAAAGCTTTGACGTCAATGCTACCATTCTCCTCTGCCAGAAGCGAGTTTAGCCTGCCTAGCACAACCTCAGATGATCAAAGTCTTCACCACCGGGAAAGACCTTACGAACTTATCTTCTCAAATCCATAGGCCTCTATCAAGGTTCTGTAGTTTCCAACACCAGCGCGGTCCAAATCAGAAAGATACAAAGCCGATGACATCATCTCAGATTGTGCTATCCTTACCGGAGGTTGTAATCCCACCTCCATGCCATGCATATCGTACTCATCAAATCACCTCTAACGAAAGCATCCCTAACTTTAGGCGTGTTGTTGAATTAATTTTAGCCACTGATGAAAGGGTCCAACAACAAAGAGACGGTATAGCTAAAAAATTGCTAGGGCTGACGTGGCTATTAACTTGTAGACCACCTTATTGGGCTTTTTTCTCTAAAAAGTACTATATGGGCTACCTTAATGGTATATTTGGTTTTAAATTGCAACTGATTCTTAATAATGAGTTGGGTTTAGAATTGGGCCTCGATTTTTTTAATAATCTTATGTCTTTTCATTTGAAAACGTGTATGGGTTTTAGTTATTGTGATAAAGTGTCTACTTTTTTCCTCAGAAAAAGAGAATTTTGTCCTCGAATTCATCTCCTCTAAGGAGTTTGTTTGTCAATGCTCGATCCGAAAGGAATTAAGAACTAGTTTATTTGTTTTACAACCTATCATGGCAATTGAACTATGATGATTTTTCAAGTCTATACAGATTTAAGAACGTATGTCAATCTTCTATCACTTTGCCTCTATCCATGAGTCTCCTCCGCTTAGGCTCTTATCTTTCTTTTATGTTGTATTTGAACTCTATATATTGTATTTGCAGACAATGAGGTGTTTATTGTTCTTGCCTATGTACTTCATGATTTAATTAATGAATATAAGTAGTTTGTGGACAAAAACAAAAGAAAAGAAATGGAACTCGTGACTTTGAAGTTCACTCTTGTTTGAAGGGCTTCCAAAATACAACATTTGATATTGTAATTTGCGATTAAGAGCTCTCCAATTCATTCTAAGTACAAGTTCTATACAAAAACCGTTTTTTTTACCAAAAAGTTTCAACTGTCACAAACCATTTTAATCGGCTGAGTTAACTGCACGGTAAAACTCAATTTTCACTTGGTAAATAAGATATGCGATGTAAATTACTCAATCACAAGAAAATAAGATTTTGGAATTGCGAGAAATGGAAGAAAAAAGTAAGTATAAATAAATAAAACACATATGGAAATAGGAATAGTCGTTATGGAAGGAACATATCCAAATTGGTACCATGGTCTTTAATCCATAAAGATGCATCATGAATCTGCCATTTCTAACGACACTATTCACCAAACCCTACTCACATTTTTTTAGGTTTTAAATTATGCTCTATTTGTTGAGCAAAAATAATAATAATAATGCTCTATTTACCTTTGAATGTTGTAATTCAAAACAAAATAGATTCGTCTAATTTTTTATGAGTATAAGGGTTTTCTTTATTACAAGTAAGGATATTGCAAAAGGTAAAAATATTCAGCCGGCCCCAAATATTAGTTTAAGAATGTTCACAAAAACTCAAATTTAATAAATGGGTAATGGCAAATATAACCCAAAATTTCAAATGAAATGCAAAAACTAATCTCTTTTGAATTTTATTGCAAAAGTAACTCATCAGGATAGTGAATTTATTATTTTACCCTTCATGACTAAACAAAAAAAACAGATGCGCAATTACATACATACCTTCTGGGTAAAAAGTAGACTTCTCTTGAAGTCTACTTGGAATACAGACTTCA